>JBAKBP010036006.1:0-17500 GCA_037953745.1 Lithodes maja
CCCCTTAATATAACGATACTACGATACGATTACGATACGACGATTACGATACACCCAATGATCTACGGAATATATATAATTGGCCACACTTAAGGGGAGATGGGTCGTTTTTCTGGACCCGTTTCTCCCTCGTGTTTAGCCCCATTAGTTGGCAATTTGAAACACCTTTAGCTCCATTTCGTTGTCAATTTCAAGACCTATCGTGCCATTTAGGTGTCTATTTTTTCCTGGCGAGCGATAGCAAGCTTTTAATTATAAGAGGAACAGACCTTCGGCCGACCCATTTTTCAGGAGAAAAATGTACAAATATATCTTGAGGAGGGAGGGGGGGGGGGGGGGGTCTAGGGGGTCTTTTGATCTAGGTTTGAGCGAGGAAACTAAAAACATATGAATGAATAAATAGAAGAAAAACACACACACACACACACACACACACACACACACACACACACACACACCAGACACTAGCCCCTTAAGGGGGGTGACCCGTTTTTGTTGTCCTTTTCTATCATTCTCTGGCTTGTATCCATTTGGCCCCATTCAGCCTACTGTTTTAAGACGTTTACCCCCATCCAGGTGTCAAATTTTTACTGGTGAGCGGTAGCGAGCCAGCATATTATTTATTTTTGTTTGACAGCAGGCTAAATTTGTACATTTTTCGATAGAACATTTTCTCCGGCGAAGCCGGATTTCTTCATATAATGCTGGCTCGCTATCGCTCGCCAGGAAGAAATCGACACCTAGATGGGGATAAACGTCTTAAAATAGTTGGCCGAATGGGGCCGAATGGATACAAGCCAGAGAAAGAGAGAAAAGGACAGAAATAACAAAAAGCAGGTCACCCCCCCTTAAAGATCATCCAACCCATTCGTCTTTATCCACGTCCAGCCTCTCTCTCCTATATTTTCTCCTCTTCATTCCTCACATCTCTCTCTCTCTCTCTCTCTCTCTCTCTCTCTCTCTCTCTCTCTCTCTCTCCACTGTTAATGACCAGTCAACCAGCCTATCTGTCTTCACCTCCCGTCCACCCCAATTAAGAGCCTCCTAACATACCTATCTATCTATCTATCTATATATCTATCTAGTTATGTATGTATCTATCTATCTATCTATCTATCTTTCTGGCTATCTATTTATCTATCTATCTATATATCTATCTAGTTATGTATGTATCTATCTATCTTTCTGGCTATCTATCTATCTATCTATCTTTCTGGCTATCTATTTATCTATCTATCTATATATCTATCTAGTTATGTATGTATCTATCTATCTATCTATCTTTCTGGCTATCTATCTATCTATCTATCTATTTATCTACCGTATCTATACATCTATCTATTTATCTATTTATCTATCTAAACTACACATCTATCTATCTATCTATCTATGTATTCAAAAAGCTATCCATATATTTATACATAATCTGTCAATCTATTTAACTATCTATCTATCTATCTATCTGCCAATCTATCTATCTATACATCTATCTATTTACCTATATATGCCTATTTATAAAAGTTATCCATATATCCATCTACTTAACCCTCTCCGATATATGACGCGTTTTTGAGCCTATTAGGGATACTTTAAAGCCTTTGTTACCATCAGGGGTATTTAGAAACCTTTAGTTTAGTTACTTCAACCTCTGCAGTTGTCTTAGTTAGCTGTGTTGAGCCTATTGGGGATACTTTAAAGCCTTTGTTACCATCAGGGGTATCTAGAAACCTTTAGTTTTGTTACTTCAACCTCTGCAGTTGTCTTTGAGTTAGCTGTGTTGAGCCTATTGGGGATACTTTAAAGCCTTTGTTACCATCAGGGGTATTTAGAAACCTTTAGTTTTGTTACTTCAACCACTGCAGTTGTCTTTGAGTTAGCTGTGTTGAGCCTATTGGGGATACTTTAAAGCCTTTGTTACCATCAGGGGTATTTAGAAACCTTTAGTTTAGTTACCTCAACCTCTGCAGTTGTCTTTGAGTTAGCTGTGTTGAGCCTATTAGGGATACTTTAAAGCCTTTGTTACCATCAGGGGTATTTAGAAACCTTTAGTTTAGTTACTTCAACCTCTGCAGTTGTCTTTGAGTTAGCTGTGTTGAGCCTATTGGGGATACTTTAAAGCCTTTGTTACCATCAGGGGTATTTAGAAACCTTTAGTTTAGTTACTTCAACCTCTGCAGTTGTCTTTGAGTTAGCTGTGTTGAGCCTATTAGGGATACTTTAAAGCCTTTGTTACCATCAGGGGTATTTAGAAACCTTTAGTTTAGTTACTTCAACCTCTGCAGTTGTCTTTGAGTTAGCTGTGTTGAGCCTATTGGGGATACTTTAAAGCCTTTGTTACCATCAGGGGTATCTAGAAATCTTTAGTTTAGTTACTTCAACCTCTGCAGTTGTCTCTGAGTTAGCTGTGGGCAGAAAACTAATTTTGGAGAGGTAATTATAGGAGTGAGAAAACTCTTTATTTCTTATTGCTAATCTGGCAACCTCTGAGTCATAAATGCGTGAAAGGGTTAATATACTCTGTCCCTTATGCTAACAAGAACACCTTCCCAGACTTCCTTCATACAGGCCTATAAGAAGTGCCCATCCATACCCTCTTCAGCCAAATATTTACATTTGTCGATAGAATAAATGTGCCTTTTTAGGTTACAGGCTTGCTATCGCTCGCCCACAAAAAACGTCGACACCGAAATGGGGTGAAGCGTCTTATTATCACCAAACTAATGGAGCGAAGTGTCTTACTATCACCCAACTAATGGGATAAAACGTCTTAAAATCTCCCAACTAATGGAGCAAAACAAGTGGGTATCCAAAAAAAGCCTCCCCTCAGACCAAATAGGGTTAAGGTAATTAGATCCCAGCCTGCCTATCCCTCTTCATCCCTGTCTAGCCCAATCTCTCTCTCTCCCTCTCTCATTCATTCATTTTTTTATCTCTCTCTCTCTCATTCATTCTCTCTGTCCATCCCAATCTCTCTCTTTCATTCATTCTCTCTCTCTCTCTGTCCATCCCAATCCCTCTCTCATTCTCTCTATGTCCATCCCAATCTCTCTCTCTCTCTCTCTGTTCATCCCAATCTCTCTCTCTCTCTGTCCATCCCAATCTCTCTCTCTCTGTCCATCCCAATCTCTCTCTCTGTCCATCCCAATCTCTCTCTCTCTGTCCATCCCAATCTATCTCTGTCCATCCCAATCTCTCTCTCTCTCTGTCCATCCCAATCTCTCTCTCTCTCTGTCCATCCCAATCTCTCTCTCATTCTCTCTATGTCCATCCCAATCTCTCTCTCTCTCTCTCTGTCCATCCCAAGCTCTCTCTCTCTGTCCATCCCAATCTCTCTCTCTGTCCATCCCAATCTCTCTCTCTCTGTCCATCCCAATCTATCTCTGTCCATCCCAATCTCTCTCTCTCTCTGTCCATCCCAATCTCTCTCTCTCTCTGTCCATCCCAATCTCTCTCTCATTCTCTCTATGTCCATCCCAATCTCTCTCTCTCTCTCTCTGTCCATCCCAATCTCTCTCTCTCTGTCCATCCCAATCTCTCTCTCTGTCCATCCCAATCTCTCTCTCTCTGTCCATCCCAATCTATCTCTGTCCATCCCAATCTCTCTCTCTCTCTGTCCATCCCAATCTCTCTCTCTCTGTCCATCCCAATCTCTCTCTCATTCTCTCTATGTCCATCCCAATCTCTCTCTCTCTCTCTCTGGTCATCCCAATCTCTCTCTCTCTCTGTCCATCCCAATCTCTCTCTCTCTCTCTGTCCATCCCAATATCTCTCTCTCTCTGTCCATCCCAATCTCTCTCTCTCTCTCTGTCCATCCCAATCTCTCCATCCCAATCTCTCTCTCTCTCTCTGTCCATCCCAATCTCTCTCTCTCTCTGTCCATCCCAATCTCTCTCTCTCTCTGTCCATCCCAATCTCTCTCTCTCTCTCTGTCCATCCCAATCTCTCTCTCTCTGTCCATCCCAATCTCTCTCTCTCTCTGTCTGTCCATCCCAATCTCTCTCTCTCTCTCTGTCCATCCCAATCTCTCTCTCTCTCTGTCCATCCCAATCTCTCTCTCTCTCTGTCCATCCCAATCTCTCTCTCTCTCTGTCCATCCCAATCTCTCTCTCTCTCTGTCCATCCCAATCTCTCTCTCTCTCTGTCCATCCCAATCTCTCTCTCTCTGTCCATCCCAATCTCTCTCTCTCTCTGTCCATCCCAATCTCTCTCTCTCTCTGTCCATCCCAATCTCTCTCTCTGTCCATCCCAATCTCTCTCTCTCTCTGTCCATCCCAATCTCTCTCTCTCTCTCTGTCCATCCCAATCTCTCTCTCTCTCTCTGTCCATCCCAATCTCTCTCTCTCTGTCCATCCCAATCTCTCTCTCTCTCTGTCCATCCCAATCTCTCTCTCTCTCTCTGTCCATCCCAATCTCTCTCTCTCTCTCTGTCCATCCCAATCTCTCTCTCTCTGTCCATCCCAATCTCTCTCTCTCTCTCTGTCCATCCCAATCTCTCTCTCTCTCTCTGTCCATCCCAATCTCACTTTGGAAAATTAAACGTCCAGTGATTTAGTCAAGGTGCTTAAGGGGGGACGGTTGCTTTTTCTGGACGCCCTTCTCCCTCATGTTTAGCACCGTTAGTTTTTAAATGTTAAGACGTTTGGTCCATTAGTTTTGCGATTTTAAGACCTTTCACCCCATGTCTTTATCAATATTAAGACCTTTCGTGCCATTTAGGTGTTGATATTTTCCTGGCGAGCGATAGTAGCGAACCTGTAAAATTACAGGTTCGCTACTATCGCTCGCCAGGAAAATATCAACACCTGAATTTTCAGGAGCAACCAGCATTCGGCCTACACATTTTTCAACCGAAAAATGTACAAATTTATCAAGAAAGAGGATCTTGGGGATGTTATTACAATTTGATGGAGGTCTAGGGAGGAGGAACCAATATAAACTAATTAAATAAATATATACACCAATAATTAAACCATTATTATTATTATTATTATAATTATTATTGTTATTATTATTGTTATTATTATTGTTATTATTATTATTATTATTGTTATTATTATTATTGTCATTATTATTATTATTGTCATTGTTATTATTATTATTGTCATTGTTATTATTATTATTATTATTATTATTATTGTCATTATTATTATTATTATTATTATTATTATTATATTTTACTATTATTATTGTTATTGTTATTATTGTTATAACCCTGGTCTCTGAGTCTTCTCCTGGGTGACTTGGATGTGTGTGAGTTTGTGCCTTTTATCTGTGTTTATTCGTTGTTTTATGTTGTTTTTGTGTTTTCCCTGTTCTTGCTCTGTCTTGAGTCGGCTACCCCCAAAATGGGGATTGGGCCTGAGCATATAGATAGATAGATAGACTTTGTGTGTGTGTGTGTGGGGGGGAGGGGGGGGGGGGATCCTTCCTACTGCGTTGGAAACCTTAAGTTCCTGGGTTCAAATCCCGATAACACACATATATATATATATATATATATATATATATATATATATATACCGGTATATATATTGTTCATATAATGTATCATATCTCACAAATACACATAAGTTGCACGAATAACTATGTGTGTACCCTCACCCGGGCTCGAACCTCCATACCTCACCTTACACCCCACCATTATGTGTGTACCCTCACCCGGGCTCGAACCACCATACCTCACCTTGCACCCCACCATTATGTGTGTACCCTCACCCGGGCTCGAACCTCCATACCTCACTTTACACCCCACCATTATGTGTGTACCCTCACCCGGGCTCGAACCTCCATACCTCACCTTACACCCCACCATTATGTGTGTACCCTCACCCGGACTCGAACCACCATACCTCACCTTACACCCCACCATTATGTGTGTACCCTCACCCGGGCTCGAACCTCCATACCTCACCTTACACCCCACCATTATGTGTGCACCCTCACCCGGGCTCGAACCTCCATACCTCACCTTACACCCCACCATTATGTGTGTACCCTCACCCGGGCTCGAACCTCCATACCTCACCATTATGTGTGTACCCTCACCCGGGCTCGAACCACCATACCTCACCTTACACCCCACCATTATGTGTGTACCCTCACCCGGGCTCGAACCTCCATACCTCACCTTACACCCCACCATTATGTGTGTACCCTCACCCGGGCTCGAACCTCCATACCTCACCTTATACCCCACCATTATGTGTGTACCCTCACCCGGGCTCGAACCACCATACCTCACCTTACACCCCACCATTGTGTGTATCCTCACCCGGGCTCGAACCTCCATACCTCACCTTACACCCCACCATTATGAGTGTACCCTCACCCGGGCTCGAACCTCCATACCTCACCTTACACCCCACCATTATGTGTGTACCCTCACCCGGGCTCGAACCACCATACATCACCTTACACCCCACCATTATGTGTCTACCCTCACCCGGGCTCGAACCACCATACCTCACCTTACACCCCACCATTATGTGTGTACCCTCACCCGGGCTCGAACCTCCATACCTCGCCTTACATCCCACCATTATGTGTGTACCCTCACCCGGGCTCGAACCTCCATACCTCACCTTACACCCCCCCCCCATTGTGTGTACCCTCACCCGGGCTCGAACCTCCATACCTCACCTTACACCCCACCATTATGTGTGTACCCTCACCCGGGCTCGAACCTCCATACCTCACCTTACACCCCACCATTATGTGTGTACCCTCACCCGGGCTCGAACCTCCATACCTCACCTTACACCCCACCATTATGTGTGTACCCTCACCCGGGCTCGAACCTCCATACCTCACCATTATGTGTGTACCCTCACCCGGGCTCGAACCACCATACCTCACCTTACACCCCACCATTATGTGTGTACCCTCACCCGGGCTCGAACCTCCATACCTCACCTTACACCCCACCATTATGTGTGTACCCTCACCCGGGCTCGAACCTCCATACCTCACCTTACACCCCACCATTATGTGTACCCTCACCCGGGCTCGAACCTCCATACCTCACCTTACACCCCACCATTATGTGTGTACCCTCACCCGGGCTCGAACCTCCATACCTCACCATTATGTGTGTACCCTCACCCGGGCTCGAACCACCATACCTCACCTTACACCCCACCATTATGTGTGTACCCTCACCCGGGCTCGAACCTCCATACCTCACCTTACACCCCACCATTATGTGTGTACCCTCACCCGGGCTCGAACCTCCATACCTCACCTTATACCCCACCATTATGTGTGTACCCTCACCCGGGCTCGAACCACCATACCTCACCTTACACCCCACCATTGTGTGTATCCTCACCCGGGCTCGAACCTCCATACCTCACCTTACACCCCACCATTATGTGTGTACCCTCACCCGGGCTCGAACCACCATACATCACCTTACACCCCACCATTATGTGTCTACCCTCACCCGGGCTCGAACCACCATACCTCACCTTACACCCCACCATTATGTGTGTACCCTCACCCGGGCTCGAACCTCCATACCTCGCCTTACATCCCACCATTATGTGTGTACCCTCACCCAGGCTCGAACCTCCATACCTCACCTTACACCCCCCCCCCATTGTGTGTACCCTCACCCGGGCTCGAACCTCCATACCTCACCTTACACCCCACCATTATGTGTGTACCCTCACCCGGGCTCGAACCTCCATACCTCACCTTACACCCCACCATTGTGTGTACCCTCACCCGGGCTCGAACCTCCATACCTCACCTTACACCCCACCATTAACTATGTGTGTACCCTCACCCGGGCTCACCTTACACCCCACCATTGTGTGTGTACCCTCACCCGGGCTCGAACCACCATACCTCACCTTACACCCCACCATTATGTGTGTACCCTCACCCGGGCTCGAACCACCATACCTCACCTTACACCCCACCATTACCCACCACCAGGGGACATCGTTAAGGTGGAGGGCCCCGTCTTCATTAGCGATAGTTGGGCCAATTAACTATCGGGTCCGACGTCTTGGGGGTTATCATGATGTGTTTAAGGGGAGATTTCCAACTGGAAGACTTTTTTCTGAACCTCTTTCTCCCTCATGTTTAGCCCCATTGCTTGTGAGATTTAAAGACGCTTGCCCCATTAGTTTTGGCGATTTTAAGAATCCTCGCTCCATTTCTGTCAATTTTAAAACCATTCGTGCCATTTAGGTGTCTATTTTTTCCTGGCGAGCGATAGCGAGCCTGTAATTTAACGGGAACCGGCCTTTGGCCGGGACATTTTTCTACCGAAAAATGTACAAATTTATCTTGAAAGGGGGTCAAGGGGGAGTAATTTTAAGCTTGATGGAAGTCTAGGGAATCAACTAAAAACCTCCCCTTAAGTGGCTTCAAACTATCTCACTTAACACTTTTTACTATCGCAGATTCTTCTTAAACTGCACAAAACCGCCTAAATATCGCTAAAATATGATTAAAAAGACGTCACCGGTACAGTAGAGTCATTTGCTGGGTCCCATGTCATCTAGGGGGTGTTTTTCTAAGCTTGATGGAGGTCTAGGGGGTGTTTTTCTAAGCTTGATGGAGGTCTAGGGGGTGTTTTTCTAAACTTGATGGAGGTCTACTCCGTTGTTGATTGTTGATCTGACATGAGTATGATGGAGGTCTAGAGGTGTTTTCTAAGCTTGATGGAGGTCTAGGGGTGTTTTTCTAAGCTTGATGGAGGTCTAGGGGGTGTTTTTCTAAGCCTTGATGGAGGTCTAGGGGTGTTTTCTAAGCTTGATGGAGGTCTAGGGGGTTTTTCTAACCTTGATGGAGGTCTAGGGGGTGTTTTCTAAGCTTGATGGAGGTCTATGGGTGTTTTTCTAAACTTGATGGAGGTCTAGGGTTTTTTTCTAAGCTTTGATGGAGGTCTAGAGGGTGTTTTTCTAAGCTTGATGGAGGTCTAGGGGTGTTTTTCTAAGCTTGATGGAGGTCTAGGGGGCGTTTTTCTAAGCTTGATGGAGGTCTAGGGGGTGTTTTTCTAAGCTTGATGGAGGTCTAGGGGGTTTTTCTAAGCTTGATGGAGGTCTAGGGGTGTTTTTCTAAGCTTGATGGAGGTCTAGGGGCGTTTTGCTAAGCTTGATGGAGGTCTAGGGGGTGTTTTTCTAAGCTTGATGGAGGTCTAGGGGGTGTTTTCTAAGCTTGATGGAGGTCTAGGGGGTGTTTTTCTAAGCTTGATGGAGGTCTAGGGGGTGTTTCTCTAAGCTTGATGGAGGTCTAGGGGTGTTTTTCTAAGCTTGATGGAGGTCTAGGGGGTGTTTTTCTAAGCTTGATGGAGGTCTAGGGGGTGTTTTTCTAAGCTTGATGGAGGTCTAGGGGGTGTTTTTCTAAGCTTGATGAGGTCTAGGGGGTGTTTTTCTAAGCTTGATGCAGGTCTAGGGTGTGTTTTCTAAGCTTGATGGAGGTCTAGGGGGTGTTTTTCTAAGCTTGATGGAGGTCTAGGGTGTGTTTTTCTAAGCTTGATGGAGGTCTAGGGGGTGTTTTTCTAAGCTTGATGGAGGTCTAGGGGGTGTTTTTCTAAGCTTGATGGAGGTCTAGGGGGTGTTTTTCTAAGCTTGATGCAGGTCTAGGGGGTGTTTTTCTAAGCTTGATGGAGGTCTAGGGGGTGTTTTTCTAAGCTTGATGGAGGTCTAGGGGGTGTTTTTCTAAACTTGATGGAGGTCTAGGGGGTGTTTTTCTAAGCTTGATGGAGGTCTAGGGGGTGTTTTCTAAGCTTGATGGAGGTCTAGGGGGTGTTTTTCTAAGCTTGATGGAGGTCTAGGGGGTGTTTTTCTAAGCTTGATGGAGGTCTAGGGGGTGTTTTTCTAAGCTTGATAGAGGTCTAGGGGGTGTTTTTCTAAGCTTGATGGAGGTCTAGGGGATGTTTTCTAAGCTTGATGGAGGTCTAGGGGGTGTTTTTCTAAGCTTGATGGAGGTCTAGGGGTGTTTTTCTAAGCTTGATGGAGGTCTAGGGGGTGTTTTTCTAAGCTTGATGGAGGTCTAGGGGTGTTTTTCTAAGCTTGATGGAGGTCTAGGGGGTGTTTTTCTAAGCTTGATGGAGGTCTAGGGGGTGTTTTTCTAAGCTTGATGGAGGTCTAGGGGGTGTTTTTCTAAGCTTGATGGAGGTCTAGGGGGTGTTTTTTCTAAGCTTGATGGAGGTCTAGGGGGTGTTTTTCTAAGCTTGATGGAGGTCTAGGGGGTGTTTTTCTAAGCTTGATGGAGGTCTAGGGGGTGTTTTTCTAAGCTTGATGGAGGAATACAGGGCCGGTGCTGTCATTGGCATCCTATTAATTATAATCATATCACAATATAATAATTATTAATAATAATTATAGAAATTATTACACGCTTTATAAGGGCACAGTGGTTTATTTTGGTGGTCTTTTTACTTACCGGTATATCATATTTTTTCACCAACCAACTTTACTTCTAAACTCAATTTATGAAATCAACATGTGGCTCTCCAAGGACTCGAACCTAGGATACTCACACCGAAATTCCGCGCACTTATGCATTACCTACCTAAGGTTACCTAAGGTTACCTAAGGTTGTGTTCGCCACTCTCCTAGAAGCAGCACCGAGGAGCGCGTCGCCCCTCGTTGTTGTTGTTGTTGTTGTTGTTCCCCAAGCTGCCTGGCCGAACAGCCCCAAGGCCCCGAGCAAGGCCAAGGCCATAACCGAGCGCCCCCACAGAACCCTCCCTGCCTACCACAATAAAGCCTGGGTGACCGAAGCCACTCCATGGCGGGGAGCTGAGGAGGGTGCGGAAACGCCCGGGAAACCAAAGCCCCACCCAGGGCCCTGTGCCCCTCAGCAATTATGAAGAGAAAGTTGAGGGGCAAAGGAAAAATGTGACGCTTTGGCTTCCAATCTTGGTAGATTGGGAGGTCAATCCACGGAAAAGACGCCGTCACTTGAGATCTAGGAAATACATAAGTAAAAGGAACAGTCGGAGTAAGCTATGGGTATGGCAGAGATCGCTCAGTTCTCACTCTGATAGACCAGCCCTCGTTGTGGGTTGTGGGTGGGCTATCATCTATGTCTTAGTTTCCTCCCAAGACCTCCAATCGAGATCAATTTGTACATTTTTCGGTAGAAAAATGTCACGGCCGAAGGCCGCTTCCTCCACAATTACAGGCTCGCTATCGCTCGCCCAGGAAAAACATCGACACCTAAAGGGATCGAAAGGTCTTAATATTGACAAAGAAATGGGGTGAAAAGTCTTGAAATCGATAAATTAATGGGGCAAACATCTCAAAATCATAAAACTAGTGGAGAAAGGGGACCCCCCCCAAAAAAAACGACCCATCTCCCCTTAATCGGATTAGGAGGGACGTCTACCCATTAAAAGACTACAGACTATCTCAAGTAATCCTTTTAGCTGCATATCTTTCCTAAGCTTTATAAAATCGTCTATATGGAGCTGAAATAAAATAAATAAAAAAAATGTCACTGGTACTGAAAGGGTTAATCATTATAACTCATAGATACCGGTACACGGCTACACTGACCACACAGACCTTACGATCCATGGGTAGTGGTCAGGTTGGAAAATACTAAATGTAAGAGAGAGAGAGAGAGTGAGTGAGTGAGTGAGTGAGTGAGTGAGTGAAGGAGTGAGTGAAGGAGGTGAGTGAAAGACAGAGAGAGAGAGAGAGGTAGGAATCCCTGGAACTGGAGTCATTAAGAGAGCTTCTATTGTCCCCATATAGACGCAACTACCTGCACGATCCGTCTCTCTCTCTCTCTCTCTCTCTCTCTCCTCTCTCTCTCTCTCTCTCTGCAATGGACTACGGTACCTAATAGTGTCATTGAGTCAGTACTGTTCAAACTTTCAAATACCGCCTAGATAAATATTTCGCTTCCCCAGATTAACTGCGTATACAAACGAATATCCTTTCCTGTGTTCACATAGCATCGCTAATATAGTCACAAACAACCTCGTAAGGATCAATAAATGTATTGTTGGCTAAAAAAAAACACCAATCTGAGGAGGAGCACTTTATTGACAACGTTTCGCAGATAGCTTCATCAGGTCGAAACGTTGTCAAGAAATCGCTCTTCCTCAGATGGTATTTTGTATCCATTGTCTTCCTTTCGTTTGTACTCCACTACGACCGCCAATCAGCGCTCAGTACCTACCCTCATTCCTCCCCAGTGACCAATCAGCGCTCTGTACCTACCCTCATTCCTCCCCAGTGACCAATCAGCGCTCACTACCTACCCTCATTCCTCCCCAGTGACCAATCAGTGCTCAGTACCTACCCTCATGCCTCCCCAGTGACCAATCAGCACTCAGTACCTACCCTCATTCCTCCCCAGTGACCAATCAGCGTTCAGTACCTACCCTCAATCCTCCCCAGTGACCAATCAGCGCTCAGTACCTACCCTCATTCCTCCCCAGTGACCAATCAGCGCTCAGTACCTACCCTCATTCCTCCCCAGTGACCAATCAGCGCTCAGTACCTACCCTCATTCTTCCCCAGTGACCAATCAGCGCTCAGTACCTACCCTCATTCCTCCCCAGTGACCAATCAGCGCTCTTGTACCTACCCTCATTCCTCCCCAGTGACCAATCAGAGCGCTCACTTACCTACCCTCATTCCTCCCCAGTGACCAATCAGTGCTCAGTACCTACCCTCATGCCTCCCCAGTGACCAATCAGCGCTCAGTACCTACCCTCATTCCTCCCCAGTGACCAATCAGCGTTCAGTACCTACCCTCAATCCTCCCCAGTGACCAATCAGCGCTCAGTACCTACCCTCATGCCTCCCCAGTGACCAATCAGTGCTCAGTACCTACCCTCATTGCTCCCCAGTGACCAATCAGCGCTCAGTACCTACCCTCATTCTTCCCCAGTGACCAATCAGGAGCCAGACTCACCTGTAAAGATAAAACAATATAAATTAGCGTACATAAATTAGTCTACATAAATTAGCGTACAAAAATTAGCGTATATAAATTTGCGTACATAATTAGCGTACATAAATTAGCATACATAAATTAGTGTACATAAATTAGCGTACATAAATTAGCGTACATAAAATAGCGTACATAAATAATATTATCGTACATAAGGGGTGTTGTAGACTATGATGAATTGAATTTAACCCAATTTAGTCCAAGGGTGGTCTTTTTTTAACCACCTCTCCTATTTTAGTCCATTAGTTTGGAAATGTAAACGTTTCACCCCATTCAGGTGTCGAACTGTATTTGGGCAAGCGATAATAAGCCCGTATCTTTATATATAAATCAGTCTTTGGCTGGGACTATTTTTGTATCGAAAAATGTACAAATTAAGCTTGAAGGGGTTCTGGTTAGGTATTTGTTTAGTTTGAAGGAAGTCTGGGAATTTTTTTTTATTTTTGTTAGCTTAGGGGACAAACTAAAATACATTGTTCGAAAATGATAAAAGCAAACAAAATCCTCAATAAATAATTAACACAATATAATAATAACCCCCAAGACGTCGGACCAGCTAGGAACCCACATTATTATTATTATTATTATTATTATTATTTTTATTATTATTATTATTTTTATTATTATTATTATTATTATTAGGTACCGGTAATTCCAAAGCTTCATTAAATGGTCTACTACAGGACAGGTAGAAGCTGTAAGGATTATATACGACATTGCTGGGCCCAGCTATAATTGAGTTAATATTTCTACGATTGGGCTCTGTCTCGAGTCGGCCACCCCCCAATGCAAAAAAGGTAATACAAAAAAAATATATATATATATACTGTATATATAAAATTACTGTAATATATGTTTTTTCTATATGAATATATATACCGGTATATACTGTATGTATATATATATATATATATATATATATATATATATATATATATATATATTTTTTTTTTTATTACAAAGGAGTACAAAGTACAAAGGAGTACAAAGGAAATCAAGCAACAACAGATCTAGTGACCCTTCTAGGCTGCTTGTCCTCCAAAACACTGAGGATCAAGTGTCCAAACAGTGGTTTAGAGTGGGTAAGGGAACATTGGAAAGGGAACTACTGCCCTGCCACTAACTGGCAGGACTAGGAAGTTAGTAGGGGACATATGGGTTAGTAACTGAGGGGAGGATAAAGTTATTCATTTACAAACGCAGTCAGTCGCGGGTTTGATGCGAGATTTGTCTAGGCGGAATTTAAATGAATCAACGGTGCTGCAGTCTATAACGTCTCGGGGAAGCCCATTCCACAAGTTGACAACTCGATTGAAGAAGAAATTCTTAGATTCGTGCGAGTTAAAAGATTTACCAATAATTTTGCAACCGTTTCCCCGGGTGTAATTAGATTGGTCGATAGTGAAGTACTTACTACAGTTCATATTGTCGATGCCTTTGATGATTTTGAACACTTGAATTAAGTCGCCTCTTAATCTGCGCTGGGTTAAAGGAAATAGATTTAATTCTCTAAGACGCTCTTCGTATGGTTTGTTCTTTAGGCTAGGTATCATTTTGGTAACTCTACGTTGAACTCGTTCTAGCTTGTTTATATCTTTTTGGTAATAAGGGCACCAGGATTGAACGCAGTATTCCAGAAGAGGGCGGACTAAGGAATTGTAAAGGGTTAGGATAACTTCTTTGGATTTATGCTCAAATGACCTGCCTATAAAGCCAATTATTTTGTTTGCCTTCTTAACAACTTTTTCTTAACCTTCTTTTTCTTAACAACTTGACTCGGTTTTAGGTTACTCGATATTGTTACTCCCAGATCAGTTTCTCTGTTTACATTCTTAAGCTGAGTGCCATTCATCGAATAGTTTGCTTTCTCATTTAGGTATCCGACATGTAGTACTTTACATTTATCCGCATTGAAACTCATTTGCCAAATTTGGGCCCAACATGACAATTTATCTAGATTGTGTTGCATATCGTCAACTTGTTCTTTTGAGAGTACGCTATTTGCAATTTTTGTATCGTCAGCAAATTTTGAGATTGTGCAGGTGAGACCCTCATCTATGTCGTTGATGTAAATTAGAAAGAGAATTGGTCCTAGTACCGATCCCTGGGGTACCCCGCTACTTACATTGGTCCATTTAGATGCCTTACCGTTTATGACTACCCTTTGCTTTCTGTTGCTGAGCCAATTTTCTATCCATTTCAACACACCGTCTCGTATTCCATGCGCTTTTAGTTTTAGCAGTAAACGTTTGTGGGGAACTTTGTCAAAGGCCTTTTGAAAATCAAGATATATAATATCTACAGCTTTACTTTCATCGTAGAGGTTGAGGATATCGTGGAAGACTAAGAGGTTTGTTAAACAGGAACGTTTTTTACGAAAGCCGTGTTGAGTATCTTTAAGTATGTTATTTTCCTCTAAGTGATTTACGAGTCTGTCTCTTATGACCGTTTCTAGCATTTTACATACAACTGAGGTTAAGCTAATTGGACGATAGTTACAGGGTAGGGATTTGCTGCCTTTTTTGAATATCGGTGTTACGTTGGCTAGCTTCCACTGATCAGGCATAGTTCCAGACTGCAAGGATTTATTGAATAGTAATGTCAGTGGTTTGGTGAGCTCATTCTTAGCTTCCTTTAGAACTCTAGGCGAGATTGTATCAGGTCCTGGCGTTTTATTTACCTTGAGTTTATCTAAACAATTCAATACTTCTCTCTCTGTAACGGTGATATTGCTTAGAACATCTGAATTATCAATCTGAATCGGCGATGGTGTAGGGATATCACTGAGGTCTTCTGTTGTAAAAACTGATGCAAAGAAGGTATTGAGGGCATTACTCATTTGTACTTCGTCTTTGGTGTATTCTCCTTTTTCATCGACTAACGGTCCAACAGTTGAAGTAACTACTTTTTTCTTTCTGATATAACTATAGAATTCTTTCGGGTTTGTTTTACTTTGATTCGCAATATGTAACTCTAAGGTCTTTTTACTTTGCTTAATTAACTTTTTGGCTTTGCGTCGTAGCTCTACAAATTTCACCCGTTCTTCGTCATTTTGTGAGGATTTTAATCTATCATTAGCAAATTTTTTAGCAAGCAGGCAGTTTGAAATATCTTTATTCCACCATTTGGGCTTATTATTATGGCCTGGACGCCGTATTTTCGATGGTATGCAGTCTTGCACTGCTTTTAGGTAAGTGGTTTCGAATAACTTCCAAGATGTATTTATGTCGTTATTGTTAATTAAAAAGCTCCAGTCAGTTTCTTTAAACATAGCTCTAAGTTTATGGAAGTTTGCTTTCTTGAAATTAGGGACTTTTTCGATGCTACTATTTGGTTCGTTACTAGTAAACTTTAAAGTGAAAGTTATCGTACGATGGTCGCTGTTACTGAATTCATCACCAACATTCAAATTCTCTATCAATTCTTCTTTTGTTGCAAGTACAATGTCAAGAACGTTATTACCACGGGTCGGCGTTCGAACAAATTGATAAAGCGAACTCTCTTGCAAGTTCGTATACAAGTCATGTCCGGAGTGTGAAGTAAGAGTATCGCCCCACTTGGTCACAGGTAAATTAAAGTCGCCAAAAATTACGGTATCTTGTGAGTTACTTACATCTGCAATTTGTTCGTAAATTTCTCGGTCAGTTTGCACTGATTGAGCTGGAGGTCTGTATATTAACGCAAGTATTATTTTTGTACCTTTATTATTCTTTATTAGCACAAAAGATGTGTCGACGTTCACAATTTGAGGTTTTGACACGTGGGTCGGGTTAAGACTTTCTTTGATATAAAATAAAACGCCACCTCCATTTGCATTGGGGTGGCCGACTGGAGACAGAGCCCAATCGTAGAAATATTAACTCAATTAAGATTGTTGACCTACTTGTAACGAATAGACTATAGTCCAAATTATAGCTGGGCCCAGCAATGTCATATATAATCCTTACAGCTTCTACCTGTCCTGGCCATTAGTAGACCATTTAATGAAGCTTTGGAATTACCGGTACCTAATAATAATAATAATAATAATAATAATAATAATAATAACAATAACATCAACAACAACAACAACAATAATAATAATAATAGTAACAATAACAACATCAACAACAACAACAATAATAGTAACAATAACAACAACAACAATAGTAACAATAACAACAACAATAGTAACAATAACAACAACAATAATAGTAACAATAACAACAATAATAATAATAATAATAGTAACAATAACATCAACAACAACAATAATAATAGTAACAACGAACAACAACAATAATAATAGTAACAATAACAACATCAACAACAACAACAATAATAATAGTAACAACAACAATAATAATAATAGTAACAACAACAATAATAATAATAGTAACAATAGTAACAACAACAATAATAATAGTAACAACAACAATAATAATAATAGTAACAATAGTAACAACAATAATAATAGTAACAACAACAACAATAATAATAGTAACAACAATAATAATAATAGTAACAATAGTAACAACAACAATAATAATAACAACAACAATAATAATAGTAACAACAACAACAATAACAATAG
>JBAKBP010036007.1:0-18879 GCA_037953745.1 Lithodes maja
GTTCACACATTGTGAAGAGTGATTATACCTACTCCATGCCAGTACATTGTGAAGAGTGATTATACCTACTCCATGACAGTACATTGTGAAGAGTGATTATACCTACTCCATGACAGTACATTGTGAAGAGTGATTATACCTACTCCATGACAGTACATTGTGAAGAGTGATTATACCTACTCCATGACAGTACATTGTGAAGAGTGATTATACCTACTCCATGACAGTACATTGTGAAGAGTGATTATACCTACTCCATGACAGTACATTGTGAAGAGTGATTATACCTACTCCATGACAGTACATTGTGAAGAGTATTATACCTACTCCATGCCAGTACATTGTGAAGAGTGATTATACCTATTCCATGACAGTACATTGTGAAGAGTGATTATACCTACTCCATGCCAGTACATTGTGAAGAGTGATTATACCTACTCCATGACAGTACATTGTGAAGAGTGATTATACCTACTCCATGACAGTACATTGTGAAGAGTGATTATACCTACTCCATGCCAGTACATTGTGAAGAGTGATTATACCTACTCCATGCCAGTACATTGTGAAGAGTGATTATACCTACTCCATGACAGTACATTGTGAAGAGTGATTATACCTACTCCCATGACAGTACATTGTGAAGAGTGATTATACCTACTCCATGCCAGTACATTGTGAAGAGTGATTATACCTACTCCATGCCAGTACATTGTGAAGAGTGATTATACCTACTCCATGACAGTACATTGTGAAGAGTGACTATACCTACTCCATGCCAGTACATTGTGAAGAGTGATTATACCTACTCCATGACAGTACATTGTGAAGAGTGATTATACCTACTCCATGCCAGTACATTGTGAAGAGTGATTATACCTACTCCATGACAGTACATTGGGAAGAGTGATTATACCTACTCCATGCCAGTACATTGTGAAGAGTGATTATACCTACTCCATGACAGTACATTGTGAAGAGTGATTATACCTACTCCATGACAGTACATTGTGAAGAGTGATTATACCTACTCCATGCCAGTACATTGTGAAGAGTGATTATACCTACTCCATGACAGTACATTGTGAAGAGTGATTGTACATTGTGAAGAGTGATTATACCTACTCCATGACAGTACATTGTGAAGAGTGATTATACCTACTCCATGCCAGTACATTGTGAAGAGTGATTATACCTACTCCATGACAGTACATTGTGAAGAGTGATTATACCTACTCCATGCCAGTACATTGTGAAGAGTGATTATACCTACTCCATGACAGTACATTGTGAAGAGTGATTATACCTACTCCATGACAGTACATTGTGAAGAGTGATTATACCTACTCCATGACAGTACATTGTGAAGAGTGATTATACCTACTCCATGACAGTACATTGTGAAGAGTGATTATACCTACTCCATGACAGTACATTGTGAAGAGTGATTATACCTACTCCATGCCAGTACATTGTGAATAGTGATTATACCTACTCCATGACAGTACATTGTGAAGAGTGATTATACCTACTCCATGACAGTACATTGTGAAGAGTGATTATACCTACTCCATGACAGCACATTGTGAAGAGTGATTATACCTACTCCATGACAGTACATTGTGAAGAGTGATTATACCTACTCCATGACAGTACATTGTGAAGAGTGACTATACCTACTCCATGCCAGTACATTGTGAAGAGTGATTATACCTACTCCATGCCAGTACATTGTGAAGAGTGATTATACCTACTCCATGCCAGTACATTGTGAAGAGTGATTATACCTACTCCATGACAGTACATTGTGAAGAGTGATTATACCTACTCCATGCCAGTACATTGTGAAGAGTGATTATACCTACTCCATGACAGTACATTGTGAAGAGTGATTATACCTACTCCATGCCAGTACATTGTGAAGAGTGATTATACCTACTCCATGACAGTACATTGTGAAGAGTGATTATACCTACTCCATGACAGTACATTGTGAAGAGTGATTATACCTACTCCATGACAGTACATTGTGAAGAGTGATTATACCTACTCCATGCCAGTACATTGTGAAGAGTGATTATACCTACTCCATGACAGTACATTGTGAAGAGTGATTATACCTACTCCATGACAGTACATTGTGAAGAGTGATTATACCTACTCCATGACAGTACATTGTGAAGAGTGATTATACCTACTCCATGCCAGTACATTGTGAAGAGTGATTATACCTACTCCATGCCAGTACATTGTGAAGAGTGATTATACCTACTCCATGCCAGTACATTGTGAAGAGTGATTATACCTACTCCATGACAGTACATTGTGAAGAGTGATTATACCTACTCCATGCCAGTACATTGTGAAGAGTGATTATACCTACTCCATGACAGTACATTTTAAGGGGAGTTGGGTTGTTTTTCTGGACCCCCTTCTTCCTGATGTTTAGTCCCATTAGTTTTCAGATTATATGACGTTTGTCTCATTATTTTTTTTTTCTTTTTCAGACTGTATCATTCAGGAGTCATTAATAATATTCCTTGCCACTCTTGTAAGCTCCACTGAGAACTTTGATAAATTCTTCCTAGGCATTGGTTCCAACTGTAGGTGTCTTGGGAGATGTGTTACGATACATGTGAAATATCCTAGTCTATTCGCTGTAAGTAGGCGAGAAAGCATGACCTCTAACCTCTGTAACTCAGAAAGGGATACAGCAAATTGGCTGTAAATTTCCACATCTATTCCTTGAATGACTCTTCCCAAATGGTAGAAATATTAGCTCGATTACTGTAGCCGTTTTTTAGTTACTGAGGTTAGAGGTCATGAGTTCTCGCTTACTTACAGCGAATAGACTATAGACACATTGACAAATATGGGCCCCGTATTTCCGCTCTCGCATAAACAAAAACTATGATTCAACCCGGTGTAGCATTTAAGGGGGCATGGGCCGGTTTTCTGGACCACTTTCTACCTCATGTTTAGCCCCATTAGTTTTCAGTTGCTAAGATGTTTGCTCCATTAGTTAGTCGATTTTAAAACTTTTCGCTCCATTTCTTCGTCAATATTTAGAGCTTTCGTGCTATTTAGGTGTCGTTTTTTTCCCTGGCGAACGATAGTGAGCCTGTAATGTTGGAAGAACTGGCCTTCGACCGGGACATTTTTCTACCGAAAAATTTACAAATTAATCTAGAAGGGGGATCTAATGGATGTTTTTTTTTTTTTTTTAATTTGATGGATGTCTAGGGAGGAAACTAGAAAAATAATGAATACATGCAAAAATCGCCCAACAAGTGAACCATCTCCCCTTAACCCTTTGAGTACTAGCGACGTGTGATATATTTTATGCTGGCTAAATTTATGCAATATTATGCAGCTTCGGAAGGATCTGTGGTAGTTAAAAGGGTTGGTTGAGATAGTTTGAAGCCTTAATATTGCTAGAGGTCCTTCCTAAGCTGAATAAACTTGTCTAATAGTTGCCAGAATATGATAAATACGACATTCCTGGTACTGAATGGGTTATTATGCACTCCCCCAGACATTGCACTCCCCCAGACATTGCACTCCCCCAGACATTGCACTCCCCCAGACATTGCACTCCCGCAGACATTGCACTCCCCCAGACATTGCACTCCCCCAGACATTGCACTCCCCCAGACATTGCACTCCCCCAGACATTGCACTCCCCCAGACATTGCACTCCCCCAGACATTGCACTCCCCCAGACATTGCACTCCCCCAGACATTGCACTCCCCCAGACATTGCACTCCCCCAGACATTGCACTCCCCCAGACATTGCACTCCCCCAGACATTATTACACGTATAATTTACACTCCCCTTGCAATATTTGCACTCCCTCAGTTACTATAGTCTATTCGCTGTAAGTAGGCGAGAAATCATGACCTCTAACCTCTGTAACTCAAAAACGACTCGAGTAATCGAGCAAATATTTCTACCATTTGGGAAGAGACAGTTAAGGAATAGATGTGGAAATTTACAGCCAATTTGCTGTAGCCCTTTTTGTGTTACAGAGGATAGAGGTTATGATTTCTCGCCTACTTACAGCGAACTATACCTAACCGAACTTAACCTAACCAAAATAATTACACGAAACAAATAAATAAATAAATAAATAATAATAATAATAATAATAATAATAATAATACACATCTATTCCAATAGCAACGATTTTTTTTAAAATTATAATCTATTATTAAACTGGTCATAACGTTAAAAAATATAAACAGGGTAGTGCATAATTATTATTGAATGGTAGTGTATATTGCACGTATTATGCACTGGGGGAGTGTAAATTGTATCTATAATAATGACTGGGGACTGGGGAGTACAAATTAAGCCGGTATCACAAGAGAGCTTTTATGGTCAACATTCAATAATTAAAACATTTCTGGCAACATTTCTGGATTATTTTGCACTGGTATCGGAGACTAGCCTGATGATAGATGAATATAGGTCGCAAACATATTATAAATGTTAACCTCGTAAGCTGCCAGACCAGTATTAACCCTTTCACGTTTTTATGACGCAGAGATTGCCAGATTAGCAATAATATATAGAGTTCTCTCACTCTTATAATTACCTCTCCAAAATTAGTTTTCTGCCCACAGCTAACTCAAAGACAACTGCAGAGGTTGAAGTAACTAAACTAAAGGTTTCTAAATACCCCTGATGGTAACAAAGGCTTTAAAGTATCCCTAATAGGCTCAAAATTGCGTCAAAAACGTGAGAGGGTTAAGGATAAATGTTGAGGGAAAAAGCGTTCGTGTGATACCGGCTTTATATGTATAAAAATGACTGGGGAGTCAATATCCAGGGGAGTGCATATTACACGTGACACCCACCGGCACGTGTAATATCCAGGGGAGTGCATATTACACGTGACACCGGCACGTGTAATATCCAGGGGAGTGCATATTACACGTGACACCGGCACGTGTAATATCCAAGGGAGTGCATATTACACGTGACACCGGCACGTGTAATATCCAGGGGAGTGCATATTATACGTGACACCGGCACGTGTAATATCCAGGGGAGTGCATATTACACGTGACACCGGCACGTGTAATATCCAGGGGAGTGCATATTACACGTGACACCGGCACGTGTAATATCCAGGGGAGTGCATATTACACGTGACACCGGCACGTGTAATATCCAGGGGAGTGCATATTACACGTGACACCGGCACGTGTAATATCCAGGGGAGTGCATATTACACGTGACACCGGCACGTGTAATATCCAGGGGAGTGCATATTACACGTGACACCGGCACGTGTAATATCCAGGGGAGTGCATATTACACGTGACACCGGCACGTGTAATATCCAGGGGAGTGCATATTACACGTGACACCGGCACGTGTAATATCCAGGGGAGTGCATATTACACGTGACACCGGCACGTGTAATATCCAAGGGAGTGCATATTACACGTGACACCGGCACGTGTAATATCCAGGGGAGTGCATATTACACGTGACACCGGCACATGTAATATCCAGGGGAGTGCATATTACACGTGACACCGGCACGTGTAATATCCAGGGGAGTGCATATTACACGTGACACCGGCACGTGTAATATCCAAGGGGAGTGCATATTACACGTGACACCGGCACGTGTAATATCCAGGGGAGTGCATATTACACGTGACACCGGCACGTGTAATATCCAAGGGAGTGCATATTACACGTGACACCGGCACGTGTAATATCCAGGGGAGTGCATATTACACGTGACACCGGCACGTGTAATATCCAGGGGAGTGCATATTACACGTGACACCGGCACGTGTAATATCCAGGGGAGTGCATATTACACGTGACACCGGCACGTGTAATATCCAGGGGAGTGCATATTACACGTGACACCGGCACGTGTAATATCCAGGGGAGTGCATATTACACGTGACACCGGCACGTGTAATATCCAAGGGAGTGCATATTACACGTGACACCGGCACGTGTAATATCCAGGGGAGTGCATATTACACGTGACACCGGCACGTGTAATATCCAAGGGAGTGCATATTACACGTGACACCGGCACGTGTAATATCCAGGGGAGTGCATATTACACGTGACACCGGCACGTGTAATATCCAGGGGAGTGCATATTACACGTGACACCGGCACGTGTAATATCCAAGGGAGTGCATATTACACGTGACACCGGCACGTGTAATATCCAGGGGAGTGCATATTACCCGTGACACCGGCACGTGTAATATCCAGGGGAGTGCATATTACACGTGACACCGGCACGTGTAATATCCAGGGGAGTGCATATTACACCTGACACCGGCACGTGTAATATCCAAGGGAGTGCATATTACACGTGACACCGGCACGTGTAATATCCAGGGGAGTGCATATTACACGTGACACCGGCACGTGTAATATCCAGGGGAGTGCATATTACACGTGACACCGGCACGTGTAATATCCAGGGGAGTGCATATTACACGTGACACCGGCATGTGTAATATCCAGGGGAGTGCATATTACACGTGACACCGGCACGTGTAATATCCAAGGGAGTGCATATTACACGTGACACCGGCACGTGTAATATCCAGGGGAGTGCATATTACACGTGACACCGGCACGTGTAATATCCAGGGGAGTGCATATTACATGTGACACCGGCATGTGTAATATCCAGGGGAGTGCATATTACACGTGACACCGGCATGTGTAATATCCAGGGGAGTGCATATTACACGTGACACCGGCACGTGTAATATCCAAGGGAGTGCATATTACACGTGACACCGGCACGTGTAATATCCAGGGGAGTGCATATTACACGTGACACCGGCACGTGTAATATCCAGGGGAGTGCATATTACACGTGACACCGGCACGTGTAATATCCAAGGGAATGCATATTACACGTGACACCGGCACGTGTAATATCCAGGGGAGTGCATATTACACGTGACACCGGCACGTGTAATATCCAGGGGAGTGCATATTACACGTGACACCGGCACGTGTAATATCCAAGGGAGTGCATATTACACGTGACACCGGCACGTGTAATATCCAGGGGAGTGCATATTACACGTGACACCGGCACGTGTAATATCCAAGGGAGTGCATATTACACGTGACACCGGCACGTGTAATATCCAGGGGAGTGCATATTACACGTGACACCGGCACGTGTAATATCCAAGGGAGTGCATATTACACGTGACACCGGCACGTGTAATATCCAGGGGAGTGCATATTACACGTGACACCGGCACGTAATACATTTGTAAGTAGGATAAGCATGAACAAATGTAAATGCTTATCACTGAATTTATTAAGGGGAGATGGGTCGTTTTTCTGGTCCCCTTTCTCCCTCGTCTTTAGTCCCATTAGTTTTGAGATTTTAAGACGGTCGGCCCATTACTTTGGCGATTATAAAACCTTTCGCCCCATTTCGTTGCCAATTTTAAGACATTTCGTGCCATTTAGGTGTCGGTTTTTTCCTGGCGAGCGATAGCGAGATTGTAATTTTAAGAGGAACCGGCCTTCGGCCGGGAAATTTTTCTACCGAAAAATGTACAATTTTTTTTTCTTTTTTTTTAGTTTTTGATGAAGGTCTAGGGAGGACACTAAACATTAATGAATATATTGGTTCAAAAATTGTGTGGGTGAGAATGAAAGTAGGAATACAAAGGTGGGTGGTTGTGTGTGTGTATGCTCCCTCCGACAGAAGATAAATCTGTAAGAGAAAAAGAGGAGTTCTGGGTGAATGTGGAGGCGTGCCTGGATAAGTTTGGCAAGAGCGAAATAATACTTCTGAATGGGGATATGGATGGGAAGGTGGGTGATAAGAAAGTTGATAGAGTGGTGGGAGGGTGGGAGGTACCGTCAGAGGTGAATGGGAATGGTAGTGCAGTACGTGTGGAGAATGAGCAATGCGAGTTCTTTGATCTCAATGTTGGGTTGAAACAGGGGTGTGTGATGTCCCTGTGGTTGTTTACAGTGTATATGGATGGAGTCATGAAAGAAATACAAGGAAGATCAGTGGATGTTGGACGAGTGGTCGCTACCTGCACTGCTGTTTGCTGATGATACAGTTCTGATGAGCGATAATGAATGGGAGTTGCAGGGTCTGGTAAATATGTTTGGAACAGTGTGCCAAAAACGGAATCTGAAGGTAAATGCGGGGAAAAGCAAGGTTATGGTCTTCGAAAGGGGTGAAGCCACAGAATGTGAGGTGAAGTTGAACAGTCAGGCTATGGAGATTGTCAGCTCATTTAAGTATCTGGGCAGTGTGCTGAGTAAAGATGGGAGTACGGAAGAAGAAGTGCGGGAGAGGGTATAACAGGGAAAGAGGGTTGTAGGAACGTTGAACACAGTAACAACAAATAGTGTGGTCAGTATGGAAGTGAATAAGTCCTTGCATGACAGTGTGGTAATCCCGACACTGACTTACGGAAGTGATCAAGCATGGACGTTGGTGGAGAGACTCAGACCAAGAGTGAGAGGGGTAGAAATGAGTTACTTGAGAAGTGCGTGCGGAGTTACATGGAGGGATAGACAGACGAATGAGGAAGTAAGAAGGAAGTGTGGTGTGGAGGTAGATGTTCTGGAAAGTGTGAAAAAGAACACCTTGAGATGGTTCGGCCATATGGAACGTATGGGAAGCGAGAGAATGACTAAGAGGGTATAGGCTACAAGAGCGAGATGGAAGGACAGAGAGGGAGAGGTAAACCGAGAGAGAGGTGGAAGGATGGAGTGAAGAAGTATATGAATGAAGGCGGTGCTGATTGGGAGGAAGGGCATCGACTGACTGGGGACAGGTGCATGGGAGCGTTTCGTTCGTGGCCACCTCTTCGGGGATCACGGCGTCAGGCAATAGATAGATTGATAGATAAATAAATAGACCCCCCAAAAAAATAACCACTGTCCCCTTAAATAGAGTTCTGTATTATAAGCTAACAGATAAAGCAATGATCAAGTCGAACATTAATTTGGACCCTGCCTGTACTCACTATTACGACTTCCAAAGATTATTACAAGGGAAACACTCTACAAAGTTTCTCGCATTCATTCTGTTTGGCCTAATATCTTAACTTTTTCATACGTTTTATATATTTTCATTACTTATCGGAATATGAATCAGTGTATGAATTGCTTGCATGCAAACTATTTGAATATAAGATTAATATTTTTTTGTTTAGCCAGTATTGCAAAATTAAGCACGGTTTTAGCGATAACTTATCAAATTGGATGGTCAAGGGTCGTATCCACAGTTGACACACAATCATACCGATCGCTGGAACACCGCCGTATGGGTGAATTATATCCGCCTAATCGAATACAATAACATGAAATACAAAATATAAAATAGATTGGTTTTGCCAGTCTTCCAATTAGTATATGTTGGCAACCTTGCTAGGTTCTTCACAACCAACCTATCAGCATGACAGCCCTCCTTTATGCTTTCATTAGTTTATTCAAGTACATTGGGGGTTGTAATTGATGATTAATGTTAAGAACTGGGTGTTACTTATTAATATATCATGATCTCATATACTGTATATCGAGAAGAGTATACTGTGGCGAATGAAAATATGGTCCTTAATCGGAATGATACAAACTTCCAAATCCGGAGATTCTGTTTTCTGTTTATAGTTTCCAGACCCGTAACAGGTTGCACCTGGAGAATATTAAAGTTCAGAATATTCTAGAGACACATATCATGTATACAGGCGCAGGGATGATATATTACAGCGACCACAACACAACTACACATATACGGTTGCGGCCAGATATTTAAGTTTGTGCCAGTCTCAATTTTGCATTTGTCTGTCTTTGCCTAGCACCTGGTATTCATACGAGTCAAAGTCCACATATTTACTCAAGTTAAATATAATATTATCATGTAATGAGAAAACCACAAACTAATACAGCGGGCTAAGACAAAAGGCCCCTCTCATCACGAAGCAGAGAGCCAATTAAGTGAAGACACCCGTGACATCTCATGGCCACAGATATAATGGCACATGATCAAATATCAGATGAGGAACTTTATCACGAGTTGCAACATAAAATGTTCGCTGATAACAATCAACTGGCTATTCAATGGCAAACAACACAAAGCCGGAAATAAGAAACTAACAATAATAGTGTAAACAATAATGCAACATGATAATAGTGTAAACAATAATGCAACATGATAATAGTGTAAACAATAATGCAACATGATAATAGTGTAAACAATAATGCAACATGATAATAGTGTAAACAATAATGCAACATAATAATAGTGTAAACAATAATGCAACATGATAATAGTGTAAACAATAATGCAACATGATAATAGTGTAAACAATAATGCAACATGATAATAGTGTAAATAATAATGCAACATGGTAATAGTGTAAACAATAATGCAACATGATAATAGTGTAAACAATAATGCAACATGATAATAGTGTAAACAATAATGCAACATAATAATAGTGTAAACAATAATGCAACATGATAATAGTGTAAACAATAATGCAACATGATAATAGTGTAAACAATAATGCAACATGATAATAGTGTAAACAATAATGCAACATGATAATAGTGTAAACAATAATGCAACATGATAATAGTGTAAACAATAATGCAACATGATAATAGTGTAAACAATAATGCAACATGAGAAGTGAAGAGGTAGGACTGAAATTGTTGACATAAGTTGCACTCCCTTCCCCTGCCCCATATAATTGAAGTGGCTACCAATTAAGGTAACAAGCAATAAGTAAGAGAACGTATGTGTGTGTGTGTGTGTGAGAGAGAGAGAGAGAGAGAGAGAGAGAGAGAGAGAGAGAGAGAGAGAGAGAGAGAGAGAGAGAGAGAGAGAGAGAGAGAGAGAGAATCCTTGTATGGGAATAGAAGTGCCTTTTGCTTTTGTTATTAAATGTTGCGTGGTGATGAGGGAGCGCGAGGGTTAAGTGGGTGCAACAGGTGAACAAAACAAAGGCTACTTACAAATACGATCAAACAAATATCTCAACATATAAATTATACCGCTATTCTTGCCAGGAAGAGAGAGGGTCGTGTGTGAGGGGGGGGGGGGGGGGGGAAAGGGGGGAGATTAAGGGAGCCGGATTTCGATCAATAGCCTGTCTGTCCCCCACCCGAGTTGAGGTTGGGGATGAACACAGATAAAAGTATCAGATTCCTCCTTTTAACCTCCGTGGTTAATTCAATATTTCTTAAGCTTTTGTCTTCCCATAATTTACTTGCATATCGCCAGAATGGTTTCCTTGAGGGCCGCTCTACTGGTGATATTCTTTCTTATCTTACTAACTCTTAGTCATCCTCGTTTCGGGACTTAGTTTAGAATTTTTGTTCACATGTGTGGGGAAGTTCCACCCATTCTGCACATCTCGAAAGGGTAAAGTCAAAAGCATTTCGTCTTATCAACTCACTTCCTCTTATTAATTCCCTACAATTTCTCTCTATGTGCCGTAGTGTTGTATCTCTCTCTCTTCTACCGCTATTGCAATAATCAGTGTTCTTCAAAGCTTCCTCAGTGTATACCTCCTTCCTTACAGAGAGTGTGGGGTACCCGCCTTTCAACACACTCACAGCTTTGAAACTCTCTCCCTCAATCTGTTTTTTCTCATCCTATGACTCAGCCTGCTTCAAGGTCCGAGTGTTTAGACATTTTGGCTCTAATGTACCTTGAATTTGGCTGAGTTTTGGGGAGACACTTGTTACAGGCACCTTTGCGTTTTGTCTTCTTCATTCACATACACAAACAGAACTTAACCATCTAAAACAAGAAAATACCTGATTGGTTATATTCTTTTGCAATTACTAAATTAATAAAATAGGTCTTCAGTATTGACAGCTTAACTTATAATTATTACTCCTTCTCCCCACAATAGGATGGCGTTAAGACTGTTGGTTGTGGTGGTGGTGTTGTTGACCACCACTTGTGAGCTGACCCAGGGAGAGATGGTGATGCCCGGGGTCAGGAGGATGGAGAGGTCAGATATATTGTTCCCGACAGATATATTGTTCCCGACCCACCCGCCTAGTTCTAACCACCGTGAAGCAGTGTTCCCAGCAGATGTAGACGAAGCCCTGGAGCTGCCAGAAAATATTAATATGGTTAGTGCAAAGTTCAGTTCCGTCATGTACAGTCACTCAAAAACATTTGTGGACTTGAGATGATTTTCAGAATGCAAATCTAAGAACTGAACTGTTTATGGAGCCATTTGTCCAACATATTTTTCACCTCCACCAACGAAGTTGGATGAAGGTTAAGTCTTTGCCTCCAAATGTCTGTTTGTATGCCTGTTTGTTTGTCTGTTTGAAAAGCAGATATCCCCAAGAGTTATGAACCGATTTCCACGATAGTTGGTGGGCAGGTAGGATATGCGCCAAGGAAAAGGTGATTCCATTTAGGAGGTGATCGGTAAAGTGCATGCCTCCGCCAGCGTAGGTGGAGGTATGTAATCTCCTGAGTACCCCTCTAGTCTTTAACTACAAACATGCACTACATCCCAAGTATATTTCTGCTTAAGGCAGTTAATTAACAATTGTATTCCTGAATTATGAACCAATAATTGATCATATACTGTATATTTATAACAGATTGTTATGCCCTGTTTTTCTACAGGTTTAACTTGGGTAATGTGAGTTCTGAATGACTGGGTATAGAAGGCTGCATGCACAATACAAGGTATGAGGAATAGAGAACACAAAATAAACACACGGTAACACGACACAAGTTTACGTTTATTTAAGTAAAGAAATAAAAAGCATAGAAAGATAGTTATATTCACACAAAACAAATGATAGAAGGGAACTGCTAGCATTAGCGGATCTGGATGGAGCCTAGTCTCCCACTTCCAACGTTCAGGTATAATCTTCTGATCACTGGTTTAATTAGCAAGTTTATATTTTTACTGGAAGACCTCAATATATTCGTATAATTCAATGTCACTAATTTGACCTCTTGCTGGCTGGTCGCGTGCCCAAGTAGCAGCTCACAGTTAGGATTAGACACGCGTATTGTAGAACACGGCAATCTCTAGTAACCTCATGGGGGTACTGAACTAAGTTTGATATTCTTGAAGCAGAAATACGTAGAACACAAATCAGTGGGCGACGTTAGATATTACTAGAGTTTGAATATCTGAATAAGGTAATTACGAGAGTCAAAGTCGCCTGTTAATTAAAGAGCACTGATCGCTTAGTACGTCCCAAATGGAATGGTTAAATATGAATTGCGCTGGACAAGGTCTTAGCCACTTTATAGAAAGTTAATAAGTGAGTATCAAGCTAGTACTATAACACTTAGTACTAGCAACATGAATCTTGAATAGTATGGGTAGATCTGGTCCTGGTTATCTTGCTTCCGGTGATGTTGGGGGCTAACGACTGGTTCCTCGGCCGTCCAGATGGTCCAAAATGTAGGAAGTTCTCAAGTCGGATCTCTTGATGATCGTTGCTGGCTACACACTTATATACCCACGAATTTGTGTGAAGGTTATAAGGTGCACGTTAGGACTTGTACATGGACAGATGCTTCTATCAGTCTTCTCTGCCACGGAGTCTGCCGGATCTGGAATCTCTCAACTCCGGAACAACACAAGGCAGAGCTAGAGGTAAACTGCAGGGTAGTGACCACTGGTTGGTGTCTAGCTTTCAACTGATTTGACTGGGGGCGGGAGTTAGATTTATAGGCTCGGTTCTGGACCCTGTAGACAGTAGGGATCTCGAGTCTTATGAACTTAATTGAGCTCTCAATAGAAATGGAGACTAGGTAAGATGGTATTTACTGTTGTGGCACAGGGCTATAGGAAAGCCTTTATATTTCATATAACTGAGCCTTAGTAAGAGGTACTATTTTGGCTATACTGGACGTAATTAGGGGAGAGAGACTGGATCTACTTTGCGAGGAGGATGGGGACAGCTGTGATAGGCACGTCTCTCTAGATTGTTCAATCTTCATTCTATGGTATATCTGAGGTGTTAATTTAGTGATCAGAGCATGCAAGAAAGGTAAATGGTTTATTGTGAGTTAATAGAGGTTAGTAAAGGTGTTAGTCATTCATGGTTAGTTCATTGATAGGAAGAATTCCTGTGCTACCTGGCAATGACTCGAAAGTCAAAACAGGGGCCAGGTATACCTCCGCGGGGGTGGGGGTCTCCCTCCTCGGGTGGGCCAAAAGGGGGAGCTGGGCGCACTCTCTCTGTGATCGTCGTCCGGCGGCTGTGGCTAGGGGCTTGCCATATCACCAGTGTTTATAATAACCCTCTGTGTATGAGACAGATGTGGGTGTCTTTAATACCAAAACCGAAGGTGCCTTAGCTAGCTGGTTTTACTCGGCTGGTTGTTAATTGTAGAGTTTGCTGGATGTGGTGGAGACTGGGTTGCTAACTCTGCCACATTTATCTGGAAGTATGGCAATAGAAGTTAGTAACTGGCGGGGCGGCTAGCCTCGCACCGACGACCATTGGGTGCAGGGTTGTGAATGTGTTGTAAGAGAATAGATGGCATGCAAGGGGCTAGTAAAGTTCTAATGTTGTTCTGGCCTACTAAGTGAAGGTAGGCTGGATAGGAGTATATATATAAAAGGTTGGAGAGCGTTAGCAACGGACAATTCAAGGATCTTCAAGAGGTATGAGAGAGAGGCTAGGTCGGACAAGAGTCGAGAAGCGCGGGAATTCTTACTGAGAGGGGGGGAGAGTTCAAGGGCTACAGGGAAATTTTGCCCCTAAGGTCCCTGGGCGTGGGGGTGGCATTAGGCTACACTTGATATGGAAAGTTTGAAAAGGCAGTAGAATACGTTAGCCAAAATATGCTACCGGGGAATGCAACTATGGGGTGGTATATGAGTCTGGAAAAGATAGAGTTATGTGATCAGTCCGAGGGTTATGGATACTATTAGTTGGTCCTGGGAACTGTGTTTTCTATTAAATATAAATATAAATACCAACAAAAGCGGCAGTTCGTAGGGGTACTTAGTTATTGTTTCGGGGTACTTATGACAGATACTGGTAACCAGGTTATCTTATACAATCTCTGGTTGGGGTAAGAGGTGTAAGACACGAAGTAAATTGGCGTAGTGTGGGCTGTGGATACGAAGGAGGCAAGGGGAAGACGTATGACAATTGTGGAAAGTAAATGGAAAAAGGTGAACACAATGGCGGATAAAAATACTTAACCTAAGGATTGCATACATAGATTTATGGGGCGATGGGTCTTCATAAAGCTTAGTCTGGCAAGACAAGATGTTAGGGAATGTTAATATTAATACTTAGTTACTAGAGGAACAATGCAAGGGGCGACTGAGCACGGGTTACATATATCTATACTCGTCCTGGAAAATGATATAAGAGGTCTAGGGACAATCGTGGGTGTTTTAACTTCTAAAATATATAACATCTACTTCTCGGATGCAAGAACATACATAGATATAATTATGGCTGTCTGATGTGTTGGCATTGGCTCAACGTCGGGACAGGGCATGGTTGTTTTTAATATGAATGTATATTCCTGTTCATCATCTTTGTAGCAAGGACAGTGCCGCTATGTCGTATCAATGCTGGTGGCAGTTAATATTATAGACTTAGTTACTAGAGGAACAATGCAAGGGGCGACTGAGCACGGGTTACATATATCTATACTCGTCATGGAAAATGATAGAAGAGGTCTAGGGACAATCGTGGGTGTTTTAACTTCTAAAATATATATAAAATCTACTTCTCGGATGTAAGAACATACATAAATATTATGGCTGTCTGATGTGTTGGCATTGGCTCAACGTCGGGACAGGGCATGGTTGTTTTTAATATGAATGTATATTCCTGTTCATCATCTTTGTAGCAAGGACAGTGCCGCCATGTCGTATCAATGCTGGTGGCAGTTAATATTATAGACTTAGTTACTAGAGGAACAAATGCAAGGGGCGACTGGGCAGTGGGCACGGGTTACATATATCTATACTAGTCATGGAAAATGATATAAGAGGTCTAGGAACAAACGTGGGTGTTTTAACTTCTAAGATATATATAAAATCTACTTCTCGGATGTAAGAACATACATAAATATTATGGCTGTCTGATGTGTTGGCATTGGCTCAACGTCGGGACAGGGCATGGTTGTTTTTAATATGAATGTATATTCCTGTTCATCATCTTTGTAGTTAGGAGTGTAGGACACGAGGGGGTTAGTGTACGTGAGGTGTGGAAAAATGGTCAGTTTAGAAAAGGTAACAAGGTGTGGCCATGAGCTGCTTAGCCCTGCGGGCTTGGGCCTGTCTGAAATGGCTGGCTCGGTCAGCTGGTCCTTTCGTTCTGTGGACCTTTCTTCCGGGTGTTTCTGTGTGGTGTTCGCTCGTGGCTTCTGTGGTGGGCTTCTTGTTCTGGGGCATTTTACTTCCCTCTCCTTCATTATAGGCTCGTCCTCGAGCCTCAAGGGTGAAGTTAAAAGAAGCATAGTGATGGTGAGTCATTTCCAGGGTATTTAGAAAGTTCCACCAAACACGAGAGCGACGGTCAGGTTTCTTTTGCAGGTCAATGTATACCTGTAAGAATGTGTCCTCTGTGTTGTGGCGGGCAGCTGCCCGGGCTTGGTGTGGGTGTGGTACACGGGCCAAGTGTCCAGTGGGGGTCTTTACTTTAACCTTTCGTATGAATGGTTTGTAGCTTTCCCCCGTGGGGGTCGGAGTGAGGTGTGTGGGATTGACAGGAAGTCTGTTTAGTGTGGTGAATGGGTTATTTACCGAAAGGGGATTCGCGCGTGACAACAGAGCTGGGGATGAAGGGGGAATGTGAGTCTGGTTTTTATTTGGTTTTCTTGGGCGATGTTGTAGGTTGGGAATATATAGTGAGGCAATGCGCACAATCGGTTTAGGTAAGGGGGGTGAAGGAGGTGTGTGGGAAGGAGGGGGTGTGTGTGTTGTGTGGCTTGGGTCCTTAGTGTCAGAACGGGGTGTTATTTTTGTATCGCTGTCTTTAAATCTGATGGGTCTGTTGATTATTCTACCTCTGGCGGTCCTGGTGGGAAGGTAGGTTTTTGTCGTGGGACTTGAGTCGCTCGACGATGTTTTATAGTGAGGGGAAGCACGTTTTATAGGTAACTGACATGCGGGGGTTTTCTCGGGGGTGATTTTGGGGGGGGTTTTCTTAGGGGGGGGTTGGTTGGGGGTTCGGTGAGATGAGGAGGTTGGTCGGTGTGTGGGTGGGGTGGTGGGGATCGTGGAGGGGAAAGGGGCGGATGCGGGGGGGGCTAGACGGGTGGGTAAGGAGTGTAGATTTAAGTTGGAGGGTTGGGGGTAGGGGCGTGTGTCGTTTGATGAGGTTGGTGATTTGCTGGTGATTATTCGTCTTCTTTCCCTTTGTGGGGGAGAATTCGACAAAGACGAAGAAGAGGAGGAGGAGGAGGAGGAGGAGGAGGGTAGTGGTCTGGCAGCCCTACGGAACTTGGTTAGTAGGGTGTGTTTTCTGGAGGTTTTAAACGATGTTTGTCGTGGGCGTAAGTTGTAGCGTGAGGTTACTGAGGTAGATTGTGTGGTGCGGTTGGGGTTGTACTTGGTTTGGGGTGGGTGTGGTGGTTTTCTCACTGTGGTGCCTGGTGGAGGTATGTCAGGGCTAGACGGGAGGGTTTCTGTTGTGGTCGGGGTTGTGGGTGGAGGTTTTTGTACTTGGATAAGTTGGGGAGGAACTTGAATATCAGAAGTGAAGGAAGGTGTCATGGTGGAAGAGGGTGTGATATTGGGGGCTTGGGGTTTGTGGAGGTTAGTTGGGGGGGTATGGTGAGAAAAGATTTGTCGGTTCGGTGTTGGAGGGCTTAGGTCCTTAGGTGTTTGCATGGGAATATTTGTAGCCTGAGTGAGGGGGTGAGTAGGGGTGTTTAATTTAGGGTCGGACGTGTGGGGTGGGGTAATGTCTTGTGGCTTTAGGGGTTTAAACGCTCGGACGAATCTAGTTCGGAGCGTGCGAGTTACGCCGTGATAGTCGATGGTGACTTGAAAGGCATTTGGGACTTGTATTACGGTGTAGGGTCCGACATAGCGAGGGCCTAACTTGTTGGTGATAGGGAGGTTGGCTATCATTACGGTGTCATGGATGGCGAAAGGGTTTTTGTCATCGATGTTATCAGTTTTGGTGTCTTGACAGATCTGGGCGGTATGGAGGGTGTTTTGCAGATGTTGCAATGGGTCAATTGTGGAGGTGGTGGAGGGAAGGTGAGCGTGGTGGTGGAATGGCAGTAACAGGGGTGGTACACCGTAAACACGTTCATGAGGGGAAATACCGTCTTTCCGAGGACAGGTGTTCATACCCCACTGTATCATCTTTAGTTGTGATGGCCAGTCTAAGGTATTAAGAGCAATCATTCTTGTACGTAACTGGTTGTTGATGGTGCGATGGCTGCGTTCGCAGATAGCATTTCCTTGAGGCCAGTACGGGGATGAGTGTTTAATCTTGATACCGCATTGTTGGGTGAATTGTTGCCAAACGTGTCCACTAAACTCGGGGGCATTGTCCGATAGAAGAGCAAGGGGAAGGCCGAATATAGGGAACACTTCGGTGGCAAGCAGTGTGGCGACTGTGGTGGCTGTGTGGTCTTTAACTGGGCAGGCTATTAGAAATTTTGAATATACGTCTACAAATGTGACGATATAGCGGTTGCCAGCGTAAGAAGGGAACGGGCCCATGATGTCGAGGGATAGGACTTGGAACGGTTTGTTGGCAGAAATGGTACCAGCTGGGCCTGGGGTGCGTGATCTATCCTTTCCCAATAAACACGGTTTGCAGGATTCTGTCACTCGTTGTGCAATTTTGGAGGGGTTGGGGGTCCAGTATTGGTCTGTGAAGATCTTTAACATTTTCTTTT
>JBAKBP010036008.1:0-18878 GCA_037953745.1 Lithodes maja
CTGGACGACATTGTGGAAGCCTTCGAAGATACCACAAAGGATGCAAATGAAAATACCCTTTTTGTCATCCATGCTGGTTCAAATGACGTCATGCGCACCAGATCCGAAGAGTTGATGGAGAAATATCGCAAAATGATCCAGCACTACAAAAACAAGTCAAGGAATATCATCATCTCAGGCATTCTCCCCAAGATCGACGCACCTGACAAATTCTACGACAAGGCCTTCAGCACAAATAGCCGACTAAAATATTTGTGTCTGAGGGAAGAAGTTGAATTCATCAACCTGTGGGACAACTTCTACAACCAGCCTACTCTGTTCCGCAAGGATGGCACTCATCTAAACCCTGTGGGTTCAGCACGCATAGGTCGTCTCCTACACGAAGCAGTCCGCAGCCATGGATCAAAAAACGCCATCCGAGAAGAAGCAGCAGTGACATAAATCATCCAACGCCAAGAAAAAAACAGAGGCAACCGAGGACCACCAGCGATAAGGACCGAAGACAGCGAGGACCGAGGACAGCCATGAACATAAATGTAGATCCGACAAGAACCAAAAATATTATTAAAGAGCGTTCCGTGAGTTCTAAAATAACAAATTTAAAGGTTTTCTATGCAAACGCTCGTAGCATACGCAATAAATTTTCAGATTTAGAGGAGCTAGTGTTTACAGAAAATTAGGATGTGATTGGCATAACAGAATCTTGGCTCAATACAGAAGATAGAGACTTTTTAGCAGAGTATTCACTTCCCGGTTATGTAATGTTTGAGAAAAGCCGAATAAATCGAAATGGAGGTGGCGTTTTACTTTATATCAAAGAAAGTCTTAACCCTACCCTTTTGTCAAAACCTCAAATTGTGAACGTCGACGCATCTTTTGTGCTAATAAATAATAATAAAGGTACAAAAATAATACTTGCATTAATATACAGACCTCCAGCTCAATCAGTGCAAACTGACCGAGAAATTTACGAACAAATTGCAGATGTAAGTAACTCACAAGATACCGTAATTTTGGGCGACTTTAATTTACCTGTGACCAAGTGGGGCGATACCCTTACTTCACACTCCGGACATGACTTGTATACGAACTTGCAAGAGAGTTCGCTTTATCAATTTGTTCGAACGCCAACCCGTGGTAATAACGTTCTTGACATTGTACTTGCAACAAAAGAAGAATTAATAGAGAATTTGAATGTTGGTGATAAATTCAGTAACAGCGACCATCGTACGATAACTTTCACTTTAAATTTTACTAGTAACGAACCAAATAGTAGCATCGAAAAAGTCCCTAATTTCAAGAAAGCAAACTTCCATAAACTTAGAGCTATGTTTAAAGAAACTGACTGGAGCTTTTTAATTAACAATAACGACATAAATACATCTTGGAAGTTATTCGAAACCACTTACCTAAAAGCAGTGCAAGACTGCATACCATCGAAAATACGGCGTCCAGACCATAATAATAAGCGCAAATGGTGGAATAAAGATATTTCAAACTGCCTGCTTGCTAAAAAATTTGCTAATGATAGATTAAAAACTTCACAAAATGACGAAGAACGGGTGAAATTTGTAGAGCTACGACGCAAAGCCAAAAAGTTAATTAAGCAAAGTAAAAAGACCTTAGAGTTACATATTGCGAATCAAAGTAAAACAAACCCGAAAGAATTCTATAGTTATATCAGAAAGAAAAAAGTAGTTACTTCAACTGTTGGACCGGTAGTCGATGAAAATGGAGAATACACCAAAGACGAAGTACAAATGAGTAATGCCCTGAATACCTTTTTTGCATCAGTTTTTACAACAGAAGACCTCAGTGATATCCCTACACCATCGCCGATTCAGATTGATAATTCAGATGTTTTAAGCAATATCACCGTTACAGAGAGAGAAGTATTGAATTGTTTAGATAAACTCAAGGTAAATAAAACGCCTGGACCTGATACAATCTCGCCTAGAGTTCTAAAGGTAGCTAAGGATGAGCTCTCCAAACCACTGACATTACTATTCAATAAATCCTTGCAGTCTGGAACTATGCCTGATCAGTGGAAGCTAGCCAACGTAACACCGATATTCAAAAAAGGCAGCAAATCCCTACCCAGTAACTATCGTCCAATTAACTTAACCTCAGTTGTATGTAAAATGCTAGAAACGGTCATAAGAGACAGACTCGTAAATCACTTAGAGGAAAATAACATACTTAAAGATACTCAACACGGCTTTCGTAAAAAACGTTCCTGTTTAACAAACCTCTTAGACTTCTTCCACGATATCCTCAACCTCTACGATGAGAGTAAAGCTGTAGATATTATATACCTTGATTTTCAAAAGGCCTTTGACAAAGTTCCCCACAAACGTTTACTGCTAAAACTAAAAGCGCATGGAATACAAGACGGTGTGTTGAAATGGATAGAAAATTGGCTCAGCGACAGAAAGCAAAGAGTAGTCATAAACGGTAAGGCATCTAAATGGACCAATGTAAGTAGCGGGGTACCCCAGGGATCGGTACTAGGACCAATTCTCTTTCTAATTTACATCAACGACATAGATGAGGGTCTCACCTGCACAATCTCAAAATTTGCTGACGATACAAAAATTGCAAATAGCGTACTCTCAAAAGAACAAGTTGACGATATGCAACACAATCTAGATAAATTGTCATGTTGGGCCCAAATTTGGCAAATGAGTTTCAATGCGGATAAATGTAAAGTACTACATATCGGATACCTAAATGAGAAAGCAAACTATTCGATGAATGGCACTCAGCTTAAGAATGTAAACAGAGAAACCGATCTGGGAGTAACAATATCGAGTAACCAAAAACCGAGTCAACAATGTTCAGAAGTTGTTAAGAAGGCAAACAAAATAATTAGCTTTATAGGCAGGTCATTTGAGCATAAATCCAAAGACGTTATCCTAACCCTTTACAATTCCTTAGTCCGCCCTCTTCTGGAATACTGCGTTCAATCCTGGTGCCCTTATTTCCAAAAAGATATAAACAAGCTAGAACGAGTTCAACGTAGAGTTACCAAAATGATACCTAGCCTAAAGAACAAACCATACGAAGAGCGTCTTAGAGAATTAAATCTATTTCCTTTAACCCAGCGCAGATTAAGAGGTGACTTAATTCAAGTGTTCAAAATCATCAAAGGCATCGACAATATGAACTGTAGTAAGTACTTCATTATCGACCAATCTAATTACACGCGGGGAAACGGTTGCAAAATTATTGGTAAATCTTTTAACTCACACGAATCTAAGAATTTCTTCTTCAATCGAGTTGTCAACTTGTGGAATGGGCTTCCCCGAAACGTTATAGACTGCATCACCGTTGATTCATTTAAACTCCGCCTAGACAAATATCTCGCATCAAAGCCACGACTGACTGTGTTTGTAAATGAATAACTTTATTTTATCCCCCCCTCAGTTACTAACCCATCTGTCCCCTACTAACTTCCTAATCCTGCCACGGACATTAGTTCCAGGGCAGTAATTCCCTTTCCAATGTTTCCTTACCCACTCTAAACCACTGTTTGGACACTTGATCCTCAGTGTTTTGGAGGACAAGCAACCTAGAAGGGTCACTAGATCTGTTGTTGCTTGATTTCCTTTGTACCTTTGTACCTTTGTACACACACACACACACACACACACACACACCCTCTCTCTCTCTCCCAATTACCTTTCAAGCTCACCGTATTAGCATCATTATAAGGATGAAGTTTGTCCCTACAATTATCTCCACACAAAAACCTCTGCCTCCCCCCCCCCCCGCTCCTCTCTCTCTCTCTCTCACACACACACACACACACACACACACTCTCTCTCTCTCTCTCACACACACACACACACACACTTTCTTTTTCTCTCTCTCTCTCCCAATTATCTTTCAACCTGTCCGTTCTTAGCATCATTATCAGGATGAAGTCAGTTTTTCCCTTATATTCACCCCTCCCCTCTCTCTGTCACACACACATACACACAAACACACACTAACACACAACCAAACAAACATACACACTTTTTTTTCTCTCTTTCTCTCTCTCTCTCTCTCTCTCTCTCACCACCCACCTCATCTTCCCAGGGTGTATATCTTGCTCAGCTCGCTATGCAGACGCTAGCCATGCGACATAGACCGAGTCCTGTAGGCCTCTAGTTAGGCTGCTTATAGCAGGAGAGCCCTTCCTGTTCCAAATAAGTAGTCCGGATATCGTGAACCCTAACCTTTGTAACTCAAAAAGGGCTAGAGCAAATGGATTTTAACTTTCCATCCCCCTATTCACTGGCTGACCCTTCCCAAATGGTAGAAATAATAGCTCGATTACCCTAGTCTTTTGTGAATTATGGGTTAAGCCGGTATCACACGAGAGCTTTTATAGTCAACATTCGATGATCAACATTTTTCTGGCAACATTTCCGGACTATTTTGCACTGGTATCGGAAACTAGACTGATGAAAGATGAATTTAAGTGACCGAAATATTCTAAATGTTCACCTCATAAGCTGCTAGACCAGTGTTGAGGATAAATGTTGAGGGAAAAAGTGCTCGTGTGATACCGGCTTTAGGGTTCAAGAGTTTTTGGCCTAATTATTTGGAATAGGCCGCCACCCGTCAGCCTCTGCTTGTTCCTCATAGCTACAGCTCTGCCTTTTGTATCCTTCACTCACATTAAAACAAAAAAAATCTATACCAATTAACCCCTAACTAGCGGCGCGCAATGTAAGTCGAGTATAATAAATCTGGACTATCTGGCGGCGCGCGACATAGGTCGTGTGGCAATTTCAGCACGTAATGTTGCTGAGAGAGAGAGACAAGTGGTGGCAGGAGAGTAGCGAGCGTATGACTGCTCCAGACCACCGCGGCGAACCTACTGACACGAATCCCACCTCCTCCCTTCCTCTCTCACTCGCTACATACTGAATTGTATGGGAAAAGTACCGAATTACACGCTTTTTGCACTCGTGTTGCGCGGTTGTTGCAAGAAAACTAGCGGTCATAAAAGGATCGTTGTGGTGTCATTGGAAAGCTCTGTTTATGCCCTTTCAGGGATAGATACTTGTTTTACGCTCTGGGTCTTATTTAGGCATGAAAATGATCACGTAAACATCCCTAATTTGGGTAAAAACACCCCGCTGGTGGCTACATATTATATACCGCCTAGGCCGCTCTTAAGGTGTTAAGGGGGTACTACTCGCTTTTTCTGGACCCCCTTTTCCCGCATGTTTAGCATATTAGTTTTGAGGTATTAAGACGTTCGTTCTGTTAGTTTGGCGATTTTGAGACCTTTCGCCTCATTTTGTTGCCAATATTAATACTTTTCGTGCCCTTTAGGTGTCGACTTTTTCCTGGCGAGCGATAGCGAGCCTCTAATTTTAGAAGGAACCGGCCTTAGGCCTAACAAATTTTCTACCGAAAAATGTACACATTTATCTTGAAAGTGGGTCTATGGGGTGTTTTTCTAAGCTTGATGGAGATCTAGCAAGGAAACACAAAACATTAATTAATAAATAAATATATAGACCAGTCACCAAGCACTACCCCCTTAAACAAGAATATCTCAACCAGTGCAATACCCCCATAGCCAATAAACCACCACTAATTATTGGTATTTTATATTTTATTATATTTTATTTATTTTATTTTATTAGGCTCCATCAAACTGTAGAAAACACCCGCTAGACCCCCCTTCAAGATACATTTGTACGTTTTTCGGCAGAAAAAGCACCCCCTTAAGTGAAAGTAAACCCTTATTGAGTGGCTTCTGCCTTTTTCTCTCTCTCTCCCACACAGGCAGTAGAAGCACCTCTCTCTCTTGTTGATCAATTAGTGATCAACCCGGACTCTAGCTCTAATCACTTGGTCACTCATTCCCCCTCCACTCCTCTCTCTCTCTCTCTCTCTCTCTCTCTCTCTCTCTCTCTCTCTCTCTCTCTCTCTCTCTCTCGCTCTCTCTCTCACAGGCAGTAGAAGCACCTCTCTCTCTTGTTGATCAATTAGTGATCAACCCGGACTCTAGCTCTAATCACTTGGTCACTCATTCCCCCTCCACTCTCTCTCTCTCTCTCTCTCTCTCTCTCTCTCTCTCTCTCTCTCTCTCTCTCTCTCTCTCTCCCACACAGGCAGTAGAAGCACCTCTCTCTCTTGTTGATCAATTAGTGATCAACCCGGACTCTAGCTCTAATCACTTGGTCACTCATTCCCCCTCCACTCCTCTCTCTCTCTCTCTCTCTCTCTCTCTCTCTCTCTCTCTCTCTCTCTCTCTCTCTCTCCGACCCGTCTTGTCCCACCCACAGCTACACCACCACCACCACCTTCCCCCTCCCCTTCCTCATCAAATAAACCCTCTCCGACATATGACGCGATTTTGAGCCTATTAGGGATACTTTAACCCTCCAGCCCCGGGGGCTATAGCTTGCGACTGTGCTGCGGTACCGGGTGTTTTGACGATCTTTGGCCTATGTTAACTACTCTGTAAGTCAATGAATATGGCATGTAATGTTGTGAATAAAAAAGAATAATGTTCCACAAACCTTCCTCTGTCGAATGGCGTTGAGTAGAGGTCTCTAGCCCCTCTGGTTGCATAATGGTGAGCGCGGGAAGACGAGTGCTTTTCGGCGGCAAATTCTTCCCGCGTTCGGACGCGTCGCTCCGGCCATGGCTACGACGCACCTAGCCGCTCGTCGCGCCAAAGTATTTATCTCCCTTAGACGATTTTAGTGTTTGATATTGAGAATGTGATGTTTATTTGATATTTTCTAGTTATTTTGAGGCCAATTATATAAAATATGTTTATTAGGGTATCACTGTCACTGATATTGCTAATTTTCACTCGATACCGTACATTTTATTAGTAATTGAGGTAGGTTATTGTTGTATTAGGCACTGATTATTCGTTATCACAGGTGTTTATTATACTTTGGCCATCAAATATTAGGTCTTGTGTCACTTTCACTTTGACAAAATAATATGCTGTAGAGAGTGTCACTGTCACTGATAATGCTCATTTTCACTCGATACAGTACATTTTATTAGTAATTGAGGTAGGTTATTGTTGTATTAGGCACTGATTATTCGTTATCACAGGTGTTTATTATACTTTGGCCATCAAATATTAGGTCTTGTGTCACTTTCACTTTGACAAATATGCTTTAGAGAGTGTCACTGTCACTGATAATGCTCATTTTCACTCGATACCGTACATTTTATTAGTAATTGAGGTAGGTTTTTGTTGTATTAGGCACTGATTATTCGTTATCACAGGTGTTTATTATACTTTGGTGGGGTGGGGAAGGAGTGGCAGGTGAGGCTATGTCCCCCCGAGGTCCTGGGCACCTTGGCCTGCGATGAGTGACAGAAAGCAATGTTTCACTGTCACTAGGCCCAGGTATTGGTGATGCGAGCTCAAAGACTTCTTCAGGAAGACATGTTGAAGGCGGGAGAGGTGGGGAGGACCGTGGGGAAAGTTGCGGGGACGTATGGCTGGGGCCGGCAGGGGTGGACGCCGCGGGAGCCTCGAACAAAACTCTCTTACTTTTCTTAATTTTTTTGGCATATTTCCTACCTTTCCCCTTTTCGGCAGCAGTATGTCTCCTGTCGGGGGACCTAGGAGGCAAATAGACCGTAAGTGGGGGGTCCTCAACCCTTGGCAATGGTGGGGGTGGTGGGGAAGAATGCGGGGCATCCGGGTCATCTTGGGTGGCGTGGGTAGATAAGGGAGACAATGGCGGACGAGAAGGGTCACCACGCTGACCCTCACTCACAGCCTCATCCTCACCAAGTATTTTTGCTTGTTCCCTAGCTGCCGCAGCCGCCTTCTCAATTATTTTCTGCTTATACAAGTGTAGCTTGAAAGGCGATTTACCTGGGGAAGGGCTTGGAGTCGTGTCACTTATGCGAAATTTGGTGAGTGACCTTGAACTCTCCCACTCACTCACTCTCTCAAGTTCACTGTCTTTAGGTAAACCAGCTTCCTCAACAACTGGTACATCACCTTCATCACTCTCATCACTGTCATGTTCTCTCGCAAATCCCAGGAATTGCTCTTCTTTCTCACTCTCATGGCCATAATCACTCGACTTATGGTTACTGGAGTCGTCACTGACTATATCATCAACACTATACTTGGCATCAGCACGCTCATATAGTCTCAATGTCGTCTCAATACCTCCGGGAGATAACACATTTAGGCGATGGCGTCGGGGTAAGGCGCGACGAACTAGCAAGGGCGTCGTAGGAAGCACGGTATCGGACACAGCGGAATCACTATTTGGCGTACTGTCCATGATGGCGGCGGGGTAGATGCTGTTGTTGTGGCGTCGTTTACGCCGAGTGGCGCCACCTACCGTCCCATGATACCAAAAATGTACGCGCGGCATTCAAAAGCATGCACGCAAGCAATGGGCGTTCAAGAGCCCTTCCGGGTTGGAGGGGCCTTTGTTACCATTAGGGGTATTTAGAAACCTTTAGTTTAGTTACTTCAACCTCTGCAGTTGTCTTTGAGTTAGCTGTGTTGAGCCAATTAGGGATATTTTAAAGCCTTTGTTACCATCAGGGGTATTTAGAAACCTATAGTTTAGTTACTTCAACCTCTGCAGTTGTCTTTGAGTTAGCTGTGTTGAGCCTATTAGGGATACTTTAAAGCTTTTGTTACCATCAGGGGTATTTAGAAACCTATAGTTTAGTTACTTCAACCTCTGTAGTTGTCTTTGAGTTAGCTGTGGGCAGAACACTAATTTTGGCGAGGTAATTATAAGAGTGAGAGAACTCTATTTCTTATTGCTAATCTGGCAACCTCTGCGTCATAAATGCGTGAAAGGGTTAATATGTCTCATTCTCCAAAGGGGGTCACAGGAATATTCAGTTCGGTCAAGGGAAGATTTTCACTTAACCCCTTCTGTACCGACGACGTCCTTTTCGTTATATTCTGGCAACTATACAGATGGTTCTATTGAGCTTAGGAAGGCCCTCTAACAATTAAATGGCTACACACTATCTCACTTAACCCTTTTTGCTAACCACAGATCCTTCCAAAGCTGCATAAAATTGTCTAAATATATCTAGAATAAAATGAAAAAGACATATCGGTACAGAAGGGGTTAAGGGGGACGTTATACTTTCTGGACCCCCTTCTCCCTCGTGCTTAGTCCCGTTAGTTTTGAGATGCTAAGACCCTTGGCCTATTAGTTCGGCAATTATAAGACCTTTCTGGACACCCTTCTCCCTCGTGCTTAGTCCCGTTAGTTTTGAGATGCTAAGACCCTTGGCCTATTAGTTCGGCGATTATAAGACCTTTCTGGACACCCTTCTCCCTCGTGCTTAGTCCCGTTAGTTTTGAGATGCTAAGACCCTTGGCCTATTAGTTCGGCGATTATAAGACCTTTCTGGACACCCTTCTCCCTCGTGCTTAGTCCCGTTAGTTTTGAGATGCTAAGACCCTTGGCCTATTAGTTCGGCGATTATAAGACCTTTCGACTCATTTCTTTGTCAATTATATAACCTCTCGTACCATTTCGATATCGATTTCTTTCCTGGCGAGCGATAGCAAGCCTGCAATATATGAGGAATCGGCCATCCATTGTTCCACCAAGAAATGTACAAAAAGATCTCGAAGAAGGGTCTCGGGGGTATTTTTTCAAGCTTGATGGAGGTCTAGGGAGCAAACTAAAAAACCTCCCCATAATATTTACAATGCACAGATCTCAGCATACATAAAGTTACAGCAATTAAAGTCATTCAACCTTTAAAGCCAAGATCTGAAACATCTGGACTATAATAAAGCCAAGATCTGAAACATCTGGACTATAATAAAGCCAAGATCTGAAACATCTGGACTATAATAAAGCCAAGATCTGAAACATCTGGACTATAATAAAGCATTGTATTGTATGGCTGGCGTTCGGTACTAATTAGGAGTGTGTCGTTATTAATGCTCCTGACTGTACTGTACGGTAGCGCTAATAGGTCATGGCTCAGGTGTCCTTACGTTTGTCTCCGTCTGTACTGTATTAATGTCTGTCAGATGTTGAATAGGGTGGGTAAGTGGAGGACCATGTTTGTATATCTCACTCGAAATGAAGAAATCAATTTTAGATAGTGCTGATACCAATTATTGATTAATACATACTTGGTGAAGATACCTGACTTATTTGGCCAATTGTACAGTTGGCCAAACAAGTGATGTCGCGGCACACCATATATTTCCATCAACAATTGGTATCAGCATTATGTAAGCGTTAATTAATCGTTTCGAGTGAGATATACAAGCATATTCCTACAGTTTCCCACCATATTCAACATCTGACAGACATTAATACAGCACACAGCGAGCCAAACGTAATGGCAGCGGAGACACGACTTGTTTGGCCAACTGTACACCATTACACAAGAACCCGGAACTCCTGCACGTCAAAGGGGATCAAGGGAGATTTCTGGGATCACCATTGTCCCTTTTCCTGATTAGGCATTATCACAAGCGGATCTGAGTGCATGCGAGCTAATCTCTCTCTCTCTCTCTCTCTCTCTCTCTCTCTCTCTCTCTCTCTCTCTCTCTCTCTCTGTATACTCTCAGGTAGGCCTATTTGTTATACTCCCGCGTAATAAAAATCGCCCTCCAACATCACCCCGGAGGTCAATGAACCGGAAGAGGTCATAGTACCCTCGATCCCGGTGACCTAAGCTACAAGATGCATTGGGTCTGAGAGGGATCTGCCTTGTGTGGGCCAATCGGCTTTCTGCACTCCCATTTTCTTATGTTCTTATGTTCTTATGTTCTTATAACATAATAATAATAATAATTAAAGTTGCAAGCAACGTTGTCTGGGGTTCGACGGTTTTGCAAGCAGGGTATTGTGTTTGATACAAATGCTGTGTCACAGATATCAAAAGATCATTTAACTTATCGGGCATGGAGAAACTACAGAAGGAGCAGATTGTGCAAACAAACAAGAGCGAGAGAGGGAGAGATTGGCTGTAAAAGGGATCTGCCTCTATCCGTTTAGTAACAGAGTTGTAGATATGTGGAATAGGCTACCGAGTGCTATAATGGGATCAAGAACAATAGAGCTTCAACTTGAAATTAGATAGAACAAGATGGGTTGGGTGTGAAAGGGATCTGCCATGTGTAGGTCAATCGGCTCTGGAGACTCCCGTTTTCTTATTTTTTTATTTTCTCATTTGTGAAGGAGAGAGGGAGTATGGCGAGAGAATAGGATGTCGTAAACGTAAGGAATATAGGGATAAATATGAGAGAGAGAGAGAGTGCGGGATGGGTTGGGTGTGAAAGGGATCTGACATGTGTGGGCCAATCGACTCTCTCTGCAGACTCCGGTTTTCTTATGTTTTCATTTGTGAGAGAGAGAGAGAGAGACTAGGATGTCATAAATGTAAGGAAGACAGAGATAAATGAGAAAGAGTTTTATGAGATGGGTTGGGTGTGAAAAGGATCTGTCTTGTGTGGGCCAATTGGCTCTCTACAGACACCCATTTTCTTATGTTCCTATTTCTTACAATTGTGTTTTGGTTGCAGGTATATGATAACATGGGTGTATAGTAAGTAGTGTAAATAACAGGTAAAGTTTATGAGATGGGTTGAGTGTGAAAGGGACCTGCCTTATGTGGGCCACTTGACTCTCTGCAGACTCCCATTTTCATCTTGGTTGCATGTGTAAGGGATCTGCCTCATTTGTACTGGTGTGCAAACAAACAAGAGCGAGAGAGAAAGAGATTGGCTGTGTAAGGGATCTGCCTCTATTCGCTTGGTAAAAGAGTTGTAGATATGTGGAATAGGCTACCAAGTGCTATAGTGGGATCAATAACAATAGAGCTTCAACATAAAATTTGATAAGACGAGATGGATTGGGTGTGAAAGGGATCTGCCGTGTGTGGGCCAACCGGCTCTCTGCAGACTCCCATTTTCATTTTGGTAGCATGTGTAAGGATCTGCCTCCTTTGTACCAGTGTGCAAATAAGAGAGAGAGATTGGCTGTGTAAGGGATCTGCCTCTCTCGTAACAGAGTCGTAGATATGTGAAATAGGCTACCTTACCTAGTGCTATAGTGGGATCAAGAACAATAGAGAATTTAAAGATAAAATCAGATAGTCATATGGATGAAATGGGTTGTATGTGAAAGGGATCTGCCTTTTGTGGGCCACTTAAGTCTCTCTGCAGATTCCCATGTTCATCTTGTAAGGGATCTGCCTCATTTGTACCGGTGTGCAAACAAACGAGCGACAGAGAGAGACTGGGTGTGTAAGGGACCTGCTTCTATTCGTTTAGTAACAGAGTTGTAGATTATGTGGAATAGGCTACCGAGTCTTATAGCCAATCGGCTCTCTGCAGACTCCTGTTTACTTATGTTCTCATTTGTGAGAGAGAGAGCGAGGCTCCCTATTTCCTGTTCTCATGCACTAGTACAGTATATCGTAATCGTAAGGAAGACAGCGATAAATAAGAGAGAGAGAGAGAGAGAGAGAGAGAGAGAGAGAGAGAGAACTCAACACTCAAACAAGCACAAATATAGCTACACAAGACCATCACACAAGCACACACACGCCTATCTAGCGACGAACTGTCCTGTTTACATATAGGCGCGGTTTTGCGAGCGTTTTGGCTTAAGCCAGACTTAAGCCAAGAGCGAAATTCGTTTTTGCGAGGACAAAACTTAAGCCAAACTCGAGCCGCGCTTAAGCAGGATCGACTTTTCTCAATGCACGCTGAAAGGCCGCTTGACTTTGGGACCTTGGCTTAAGCGGGAATTGTTTGTAAACAATATCTGTTTTGTTTTTTTCTTTTTTCATTGTTTTGTAGTGGGTAAATACCGTAGAGACTATAGATCGAGTGTATATTATGAATACATAAGTAATGTAATATATATATTATATTATATTATATAATGATATTTTATTATATTATAGTTAGCTTGATATGCACTATTACAGGAAACACGGTAGGCTATTGGCAGAATCATCCAGGCCGATCTGGAAAATACTCGTTCTGTGTGTGTAAAGAAATCCTTCTATTTCCCAAATCGTGTTATTGATGCCGGGGTATTGTCATAACACTGGATAATTGTGTACTATATTGTGAACGTTACCAAGATATACAAACACTATAGTCCATTCATTCTAGGTTGGGCAGAAATCGTAACCTCTAACCTCTGCAACTCAAAAAGGGCTTAAGCAAATGAGTCGTCAATTTATTCACATAATCCCTAGCCAAGTCTGCCTAGTTGGTAGAAATATTAGCTCGATTACTGTAGTCCTTTTTGAGTTATGAGAGGTTGGGGTTTACGATTTCTGCCCAACCTATACAGTAGCCTATAATGTACGGACTAGGCCTAGGCCTATAGCAAACTATTTGATAGGTTTACACAAATAATATAATTAAATAGCCGACATACTATTCAGAGAATAATAAAACAGGAAATAGACATAAATTTGGACAGAAAGACAAAAGAAGTTGAAATATCAGTAAATAATCAAAAGCTTAATCAATAACAAATATGGGGGGGCCGTTGAAAAGGTGATCTCCCCGAACAATTGAGGGGAAAAACCTTTACAACGGCACCAGACCAGACCACTAGGTCGTCTTGTTGTTCCGCCATTTTCAGTGTTTGTGTTTATGTCACGTGACTTGTGGTCGAAGTCGAGCCAAACCATTTTTGCGCGGCTGCTCTTGCTTAAGCCAAAGGGGGAAGCCAGGCTTAAGCCAAAAAGCTCGCAAAAATGCGCCTTACCATACACACTCCTCCCCCATCCCCATTCCATCACTTCGTATGTACGATATTATTTCCGTCTTTTTTACTGTGTATGGATTAAGTTATTGGTGTTCACTCTTGACATATGTGTCCTGCTACTTCTGTATGCATACATAATAGCATGAAAGTGATCAATACGCGCATATGAAGCTATGTATCTCGTATATCGGGGTTCTCTTCCCTTTCATCGGTCCACCCCTTATACCTCCCTCCCTCCTCCCTATCCCATATGTGTAAACATTATATTTTAGCTTTCCGAAGGTAAATACGTACTTCCGATAAATATCTAGCCTTGTATTTAAATTATGAATCCTGTTTAATGTCATTATTTAATAGAAACATGTGTAAGGGTTACATTTATACACAGGATAAGATAAGCAAATACAAACCTCAGCAGAGCATAATCATTGGTGATGAGAGGGTAGTTGTAGGCAGTGTTGCCAGTTGTACCGCTACATATTACCGCTAGATGTAGAGCTATATTTACTTCAGTTTAGTAGCCATTTTTTCATATCTAGAGACATTTACTCAGGATAATTTGAAAATTTCAGACATTCTAGTTATATTACATTGTAAAATTTGCAAAACAAACAAATCAAACCTCTTTAGGAATTGCAGCATTGTTCTACCATTGTTTGACTATGTAGCAACGTGCTAGCGACTTTTGAGAAAGGATCTAGCAGTGTTTTGGGATAACACTTAGGCAGTGTTGCCAGTTGTATCGCTAGATATTACCGCTAGATGTAGAGCTATTTACTTCAACTTAGAAGCCATTTTTTCATATCTAGAGAGATTTACTAGGAATAATTTTAAAATTTCAGACATTCTAGTCATATTACATTGTAAAATTTGCAAAACAAACAAACCAAAACTCTTTAGAAATTGCAGCATTATTCAAAAATTGCTTGACTATGTAGCAACATGCTAGCGACTTTTGAGAAAGGATCTAGCGGTATTTTGTGGAGACATACTGGGAGGGTGGGAGGGAGGTGGTGGTTGCAGAGTTGCCAGTTGTAAAGCTACATATTACCGCTAAATGTAGAGCTATTTACTTCAATCTAGCAGCCATTTCTTTTATATCTAGAGACATTTACTAGGGATAATTTGAAAATTTCAGACATTCTAGTTATATTACATTGTAAAATTTGCAAAACAAACAAACCAAAACTCTTTTGAAATTGCAGCATTATTCTACCATTGTTTGACTATGTAGCAACATGCTAGCGACTTTTGAGAAAGGATCTAGCGGTATTTCGTGGTAACACTTTAGGAGGGTTAAAATACGAGTCACACGGGCAATTGCCAAAACTTTAAAGGTCCATATCATTGTTATTAAACTAAGCATTTGGCAAAGGGAGGAATTGTTAAAAACCTTAGCCAATACTCTGTCATTCACCAAAAATAAATTTGAATTTATCATTATTATTTGGTAGGGTAGGTATGTATAGGTAGGTTGGCTAAATAATTGCTGGAATTCGTAGGGACTCGAACGGTTTTAAGAGATTTAAATAAAAAACAAATGATAGATCTGAATAATAAAGAGATTATGTTATTAAGCAAAACTGGGGGATGCGTGGAAGCCTATAGACTGTAGACGGTAAACTTTGTGTGGGGTAGCGAATTCGGTTTTAAAGTAATTTAAGAAAAGACAGTTTTCAATGCTGCGGCCAAACTATTCCACCCTTTTATATTTTTTTGGTATCAAAACGTTCGGAATCGTGAGCCTCGCCCAACTACGCAAGCATGGCTCTGATCATCGGCGTAGTTTTCAAGATGTGGAATTTTAAGTGGAATTCGAGTTTTTTTCAAGATTGCCGGAAAAAAACCCACGTGCAAAAGCAAAACCTTCTCTATAAAATTTACGGAGCATTAGTAGGGGAGTGCATATGCCAAAGCCCAGTCGTTTCCTGTGAGTGGGAGAGACGATATTTAGGCGTCAAGTTTTTCGGGAAATCGGCTGCCTCGGGCCTGTTTGGCCGCCATGCTGGATGTTTAGCATATCAAAAGTTGCCCAATACAAAAACGCACCTCTTGTGACGGGTGGATGGGACTCGTTAGCCTTGGTCGGCAACTCATCTAGGGGAGACAACCTTATACAAATCCGGGTGGATGGGACTCGTCAGCCTTGGTTGGCAACCTGTCTAGGGGAGTAAACCTGATACAAATCCGTACTGCTTACCTAAGGGTAAGGCAGGTTAGTGGATGGATTAGCCGAACACCACTGTAGAAAAATAGTGCTAACAAGATACACAGAGGGCCTCGGAGTCGGACGGATCCTGAATTGAGTGGTCAATCCTGTAAGTCCTTCACTAAACTGGCTCGGGTTGTTCCTCTCACAGGGAATAGGTCCGCTTGGGGGCATTCTGTGTATGGCCACCCTCGTAAGGGGAGTAAGGCGTCTGGCAATAGATAGATAGATAGAGACCTCTTGTGAAAGTTTGATCCCGATCCAAAAAGCGGTTCTGGAGTTATTGCGTCGAAACCAGCGCGTAAGAAGAATTTGGATGAAATCTCAGGTTTAATGATTACAATAGGGGTTCCCCGTAGGGGACGAACCCCTAATAATAACAATATAGATAATAATAATAGAACAAAATAATAATAAAAATATTAATAATGATAATAATTGTTCTCTCTCTCATTCTCTCTCTCTCTCTCTCTCTCTCTCTCTCTCTCTCTCTCTCTCTCCTTTCTTCCCTCCCTCCTTCCTTCCTTCCTTCCTTCCTTCCCTCCCTCTCTCTCTCTCTCTCTTCTGCTTTGATTTCTTTAGCTTACACTTTGCAGCAAAATGTATGTTGTTATTAAGTCCGTATTGCCTAGTAGGAATGGCTAGGTCTGCACAGTCTGTGTATATATGTAACTCTATGTAACTCTATGTAACTATCTCTCTCTCTCTACCTTAGCTATATACATCCAATAACCAACCTTTCATCTTCACCTTGCTTCCAAATGTCTTTATTCTTGCTTCCACATTTCTTAAGCATTTCTCTTCTCATAATCTGCTCTCAGATCGCCAGTATGGCTTCCTTAAGGGTCGCTCTACTGGTGATCTTCTTTCATATCTTACTAACTCTTGGTCATCCTCCTTTCGGGACTTCGGTGAGACTTTTTCTATTGCACTAGACATATCGAAAGCCTTCGATAGAGTCTAGCATAAATCTTTAATTTCTAAACTACCCTCCTTCGGTTTCTATACCTGAATCTGTGCCTTTGTCTCTAATTTCCTTTCCGGCCGTTCCATAGCCGCGGTTGTGGACGGCCATTATTCACTTCCTCACCCTATAAACTCCGGTGTTCCTCAGGGCTCTGTCCTATCTCCTATTCTCTTTCTAATTTTTATAAATGATCTCCTTAACTGTACCTTAATTCCCATCCATTCATACGCAGACGACTCAACCTTACACTACTCCATTAGTTTTTCAGAACACCCCAGCCAGCAATTCCTCAACGACAAACGTAATGAAGCAATAGAACTCTTAAATTCTGATCTAAATACTATTTCCAATTGGGGCAGAGAAAACCTTGTTAACTTTAATGCTTTCAAAACCCAATTTCTCCATCTATCTACCCGCCAGGATCTCCCAGCGGACTATCCCTTATTCTTCAACAATACAAAAATCAACCCTTCATCTTCTCTCAATATTCTTGGTGTCTCTTTTTCTTCTGCTCTCATTTGGAAGGACCATATTACCAGTCTTGCTAAGGCAGCCTCCCAGAAGCTGGGTGTGCTCAACCGCCTTAGGGGGTTCTTTTCCCCTGCACAGCTTCTTGCTCTGTACAGGGGCATAGTGCGCCCTTGTATTGAGTATTGTTCACATGTGTGGGGAGGTTCCTCTCACACCGCTCTCCTATACACAGTTGAAAGGAAGGCTTTTCGTATCATTAACTCCCATCCACTCACCAACTATCTGCAGTCTCTCTCTCTCCGCCGCAATGTTGCATCTCTCTCGCTATTCTATCGCTACTATAATAATCAGTGTTCCTCAGAGCTATCCCAGTGCATACCACCTCCTTTACGTAGGGCACGTGGTACCCGTCTTGCAACTCAATCCCACCCCTACTCTGTGCAACTCTCCAACCCAAGAGTGAAACGTTACTCTCAAACTTTCTTCTACTCAACAGCTGAGCTCTGGAACTCTCTCCCAGAATCAGTCTTTCCCTCTTCCTATGACTTAAATTGCTTCAAACTCCGTGTGTCCAGGCATTTTGGCTCGAACGTCCCTTTATATTGGCCCTGTCACTCTTTCAACTATGGGGGAGGCACTCGCTATAGGCAGTAATGCCTTTTGCCTCCCTCAATCACATAGAAAAAAACAAAAAAACAAAACAAATGTCACCAATTTCCGGTCATACCTCCAATCTAAACCTGTCCCAAACACTTTTGCCTTTCCCTGCCTTTCCTGCCTCCCTTCCTCATCTGCCTTAGCTGCCTTTATAACTCCTCTGCCTTCCATTCTTCCTGCCTTACCCGACTTCCTGCCCTACCTGCCTTACCTACCTACCTAACCTACCCTACCTTCCTAACAAACCTCCCTAGCTCCCTTTCCACCTTGTTATAGTGTCGGTGTGTGATTGTGTAGGTATGTGTGTATGTGTATGAGTGTATATTTGTGTACGTATGGGTATGTTTAAATGGGTCTGTAATACTGTATGTGTGTGTATGTATGTATGTATTGTGTGCGTATGGGTGTGTGTGTGTGTGTATGTGTGTGTGTGTGTGTGTGTGTGTGTGTGTTATACAAAGGAATACAAAGGACTTACACACTGCAACAGATCTATTGGTCCTTACGGGGCAGTTTGGATATCTACTCTGCTAAGCTACTAACTGCTAGGTAAAGACAAGGATAGTAAAGCAGAAAGCTCTTCCTCACCCACCAGCGTCGAAACAGTTGGAAAAATATACCAAGCAGTATAAAGAAACTGACTGAGATAATGTATATATATACTGTATATATATACTGTATATATATATAGAGTATATATATACTGTATATATATATAGAGTATATATATACTGTATATATATATAGAGTATATATATACTGTATATATATACTGTATATATATATACAGTATATATATACTGTATATATATATATATAGAGTATATATATACAGTATATA
>JBAKBP010036009.1:0-18877 GCA_037953745.1 Lithodes maja
GTAAAGGGTTAAGGCTTACATTGTATTATTCACCTGTGCCATCACCAGGGCGTTTCACCTACAACTAACATGTCTTGCGAAAGTTTTATGCACACGTTCCGCCGGTTTGTTAGTAGGCAGGGCTTTCCTCAAATAATTCTAAGCGATAACGTGACAATATTTGTTAGTGCAGCCAAACAGCTGGCCGATATATTTAAAGATCCAGTAATTCAGAATTTTATGCTAGAACACCATTGTGAGTGGCGTTTTATCCCCGCCAGAGCTCCTTGGTTCGGTGCCATATGGGAAAGGGCAATCGGGATAGTGAAAGCTGGATAAAAAAAGGTTCTCGGTAGAGCATCGGTTACGTTAGAAGAGCTGCAAACTAATCTATGTGAAATTGAAGCCTGTGTAAATGACCGACCTTTTGGTTATGTCTCGGGTGAACTAAACGATGTGAATGCTATTACGCCATCTCACATGCTAAGAGGCAGACGATTAAAATCATTCCCAAAAGAAGCAATAGCCGATGAGGAATTGACAGATCAGTCATTCCGCAGGGATAATGTTATGACTGCTAGATATCACTATATGAATAAATTGTCAAAAGATATCTGGAAACGTTGGCAGTCTGACTACCTCTTGGCATTGAGAGAGACGCATCAGTGTTACTTGAGGACTGAAGGTAAATCATGGCCGAAGCTAGGGGATGTTGTCCTAATACATGACGACGGTCCTCGGCTAATGTGGAAATTAGGGAAAATCACTGGCCCAGAGGCGGGCATGGATGGAATAAGTCGGGTAGCGCATCTTAAGACGAGTACAGGTGTCGCCACTCGCCCCATTGTTAGGTTGTACCCCTTAAAACAGGCAGTAAGTCAGTGCGTGGCCCCTTCCGATGAACCGTCGACTCAAGATCTCCCTCTTAACGCGTTAGGCGTTGATCGGGAGGTGAGCGATATTGATATTCCGTCAGGCCGCGTTAGGCGCTGCTTCTTTATGGCGGAATAAAATAGCTTCTGGCCAACTGTAACTTATAAATTGTGTATATATATGTACCCTAGCCTGGATTAAGATTAAGAGATTATAAGTATTGATCTCTCCTAGCCTGGATTAAGAATTAATTTTAAGTTATTGTGAATATTGATATTGCTCGTAGCCTGGATTAAGACTGATATTTCAGTACCTTTAAGTTTAGTATTTAGGCCCTTGATCGGCCGGGATAAGATTTGGATATTCCACCTTTGTGGTGGCAGTGTGTCATAATTTGACAAGTCTACCTTGATTTATTCTCCAATACGTTTTCTTTGGTAACAATAATATAAATTCTTTCGTTAATATGTAGTTTAAATATTACATTCATACATTATAGTATCCAATATAATTTACTGGTATTGATCAATGTATATGCGAATGTATGAGTGTACCTTGGGTATAAGATAGATATGAAAGGTGTATCCCCTTAGTTAAGACTTAAGATTCGTAACCGATGTCCCGTATGTAAACAAAGGGGACCTTACTTGCTGCAGAAAAGTCCATCTGCCCACATCCAATACTAGTGATCATCAATTATCTGCTACATCCTCCACTTAACTACTTCAATACTTCGCTTACAATCAGATAAGCCTTTTCTATAATCACTGGGACCCATATTAGTTTATCAGTGCTTAAATTTATGTTTCACATCATCATTTTCAAGGTGATTATTTCCTGTTTCTTAAATATAGCTCTTGTCCCAACAGTCCAGACAACATAAGAGATTTCACAATACATACCTCCTCCCTTACGTAGCGTGTGTGCATTTCAACACACTCCAACACCTATTCGGTCCAGCTCTTCATCCCAAGAGTGAATCGATTTTTCTTCTACTCAACAAGTAAACTCTGATACTCTCTCGCTCAACCTATTTTTCCCTCATCCTATAAATTAAACTGTTTTATGCTACGTGTGTCCAAACATTTGTATTCTAACGTACAGTACCTTGAATTTTACTCCCTATCTCTCCTTCAACTTGGGGACACTTGTCACAGGCAGCACTGTATTTTTTCTCCTTCATACACATATGAGAACAAATAATCACAATTCTGGTTATGAACAACTCACTATCAACTACATAGCATATGTTATTAAAGGATATTTCAATGAATTTAATTAACTTTAAAGCCGTATTACCCAAAATGAAAGAACACGTTAGTTATAACACATTAACACAATATCATCTGTTTTTACTTTCTGGCTATTATTATAATGTAAAACTTGCAAAATAAACAAACCAAAACTTATACGAACACAGTAAAAAGACAAAACAACTAATCAAAATATTCAGATTAGGAAGGGTATATGAAAGTCAGATGGATAAATTATATAGTTTTCATCCTTATTATTTCCACAGATCCTTCCTACATTGTATATAATCGTTTTATGATATCCAAAATATACAGTGAAAAAGCGTCATAATCTTAAGAGGGTTAAGTGCCTTGTTTTCAGTGGGTGATAATACAGTATTTTGCACTATAGGTAGACAGATATTAGGAATACAAAAACAGCGGTCACCATTAATATCACAGAGTCCTGACCTATACCACTACAGCAATAAAGTTTGACATTCATGCAAATAAGTTTAACAACCTAGTTTGCCATTCAGACGAAATAGTTTGACATAGTTGCAGGCTAAATAACACCAAAGCTACAAAATACATTGACATGGATCTAAATCAAAGACAATAGAAGACATGATAATCACAATTGTATATTTTATTTTATCAATCCAATATACAGGTATAAACATGATTAAACCATTTAATGTTTACCATTTAATGTTGTTGCTATGGAATTTAATTTTCTTTAATTGTCAAAGTAATAGTATTTGTTGTTGTTACATTTGTTGCATTGACACATTATTCCTGTGGCAATGTCGTTAGAATTGACATTTGTCCGACTATTTTGTCCTTTGTCTGACAAACTGCTGCACTGATGTAATGTTTTATGAATTAGTTTCGAACAGTTTCCAATTGTTTCAGAACTTTGAGCTTTGTCATTAACCACCGATTAACTGTCTGACTATAACGCAAATTACTGTAGTAGTCAAGGGGAAATGTGTATGTATATGTTTATTTATTACTGTATTTGTTATAATGTGTATGTATATGTTTATTTATTACTGTATTTGTTATAATGTGTATGTATAGGTTTATTTATTACTGTATTTGTTATAATGTGTATGTATATGTTTATTTATTACTGTATTATTTTGTTATAATGTGTATGTATATGTTTATTTATTACTGTATTTGTTATAATGTGTATGTATAGGTTTATTTATTACTGTATTTGTTATAATGTGTATGTATATGTTTATTTATTACTGTATTATTTTGTTATAATGTGTATGTATATGTTTATTTATTACTGTATTTGTTATAATGTGTATGTATATGTTTATTTATTACTGTATTTGTTATAATGTGTATGTATATGTTTATTTATTACTGTATTTGTTATAATGTGTATGTATATGTTTATTTATTACTGTATTTGTTATAATGTGTATGTATATGTTTATTTATTACTGTATTTGTTATAATGTGTATGTATATGTTTATATATTACTGTATTTGTTATAATGTGTATGTATATGTTTATTTATTACTGTATTTGTTATTTTCTATAGTTTCCTCCCAGGACCTACATCAAGCCTAAAAATATACCCTCAAGACCACCCTTAGAGATAAATCTGTACATTTTTCGGTAGAAAAATATCCCGGACGAAGGCCGGTTCTTTCTAAATTACAGGCTTGTTATCGCTCATCAGGTAATAACAAGTCACCTAAATGCCTCAACAAGTCTTAACATCGCCAAACTAATAGAACGACCGTCTTAAAATCTCAAAACATAATAGGGCGAAACAAAAGGGAAAAGGAGGTCCATACAAAAACAATCCTCGCCTAAACAGTGTATAGAATGGCTGGGTTCGAGTATTGAGGACTGTTTCTCTTGTTTAAGGGGAGGTATTGGTATTTTTATGGACTCCCTCCTCCTTTATGCACCATTAGTTATAAGGTTGTAAGACGTTGCCCCCTTAGTTTTGCGATTTGAAGACCTTTCGCCTCATTTATTTGTCAATATTATAGCCTTTCGTGTCATGTAGGTGTCGAATGTCCTGTCAAACAATAGCAAACCCGTAATTAAGTGGAAACTCAACTTAAGGCGGAATATTTTTCTACCGAAAAAAATTATTTATCTCGAAGGTGGGGTCTTCGAAGTGTTTTATGTTATGCTTGGTATACTGTAGGTGTAAGGAGAAAACTATCTATCTATCTATCTATATACTGTATATATATATATATATATATATATATATATTGTATATACTGTATATATATATTTGTTTTTATATGTGAATGAGGGAGACAAAAGGCATAACTGCCTGCAGCGAGTGCCTCCCCCAGATTTAAAAGAGTGACAGGGCCGAAATCAAGGGACGTTCGAGCTAAAATGCCTGAACACACGGAGTTAGAAGCAATTTAAGTCATAGGAAGAGGGAAAGACTGATTCTGGGAGAGAGTTCCAGAGCTCAGCAGTTGAATAGAAGAAAGTCTGAGAATAGCGTTTCACTCTTGGGTTGGAGAGTTGCACAGAGTAGGGGTGGGATTGTGTTGCAAGGCGGGTACTATGTACCCTACGTAGAGGAGGTGGTATACACTGGGAAAGCTCCGAGGAACACTGATTATTGTAGTAGCGATAAAATAGTGAGAGATGCAACATTGCGGCGAAGAGAAAGAGAATGCAGAGAATTGGTGAGTGGACGGGAGTTAATGATACGAAAAGTTTTCCTTTCTACTTTATCTAGGAGTGCGGAGTGAGAGGATCCTCCCCACACATGTGAACAATACTCCATACAAGGATGCACTGTGCCCCTGTACATAGCAAGTAGCTGAGCAGGGGTAAAGAACCCCTTGAGGCGGTTGAGCACACCCAGCTTCTGGGAGACTGCCTTAGCGAGACTGGTAATATGGTCTTTCCAAGTGAGAGCAGAAGAAAAAGAGACACCTAGAACATTGAGGGAAGATGAAGGGTTGATTTTTGTGTTGTTGAAGAATAAGGGATAGTCCTCTGGAGGCTCCTGACAGGTAGTAAGGTGGATAAATTAAGTTTTGGAAGCATTAAATGTAACAAGGTTTTCTCTACCCCAATTGGAAATAGTAGCTAGATCAGAGATGGTGGGGAGATTGTAGGCACCAATCGATCAGGGCTAGACCCAGGTGAGGTTATAGGCATGTGATAAAGAGTCGCTGGAACTCCTGTTTCATTTGCTTGGCCTCTCTTACTGATTTTCTTTGTGCCTCATTTACACTGAGAGCAATCCAGCTAGCTCTCACAAACACCTCCTCCTCCTATCCACTTCACTACACTAAACATGCACACCACACTTCATTCCTCCACACCAAAATTTAAAAAACACAAAATGATGAATTTTAGCCCAGCCTCGGAGTCCCCAGGGGGGGGGGACCATAAATGCCCCCTCACCCGACCGACCATCCCCTGACGACCCCACACAATTACCTGGACCTCGGCCTGTTACTCTTTCTATTAATTTCTGCAACATTCGCGGACTTTCCTCTAACTTTCACTCTGTTGAGCACCATCTGTCCTCCTACAAACCTGATCTTCTCTTCCTCACCGAAACCCAGGTGTCTGTAGCAACATCCAGCAACCCCTTCTCTGTATCCTCCTACTTTCTCTATCCTAGCTTCAAAGCCAAAGGCGGATGTTGTGCATATGTGCACAACAAACTCACTTGCTCTCGTGTTCCCGATTTCGACTCCTCTGAATTCTCAACTTTATGGCTCAAACTTTCCTGTCATTCTCTTACTAAATATTTCTGTGCTGTCTATCTTTCCCCTAACTCTACCAACTTTCCTAAATTCTTTGACTATCTTAACTCTACAGTGGAACACATTCTATCCATTTCTCCTTTCTCAGAAATCTCCATCTTAGGAGATTTCAACGTTCACCACCGCCAATGGCTCTCCTCTCACACTACTGATCCACCTGGTGAACAAGCCTACGTCTTTTCTATCCTAAATGACCTAGAGCAGTTAGTTCAGCAACCCACCCGTATCCCGGATCGCATCGGAGATCGGCCCAACATTCTTGACCTGTTTCTAACTTCTAACCCTTCTTCTTATACTGTCGATCTTTTCTCTCCTTTGGGCTCCTCCGACCATAAACTTATCTCTGTCACCTGTCCTATCTCTCCAGTACAGCCACCCGATCCTCCTAGCCGGCGGCGCTTGTGGCACTTTGGCGCTGCCGACTGGGAGGCTCTTCGGCAGTACTTCTTTGATTTCCCATGGAATGATTTCTGCTTCCATGGCCTAGGACCCTCGGAGAGTGCTGAACGCATTACCGAGGTAATCCTATCGGGCATGGAAGCATACATTCCATTCTCTTTCTCTCAGACTAATGCTAAAAAATCTTGGTTTACTCACGCCTGTTCTACTGCTGTCCGCAATAAGGAGGAAGCATTCAAACGGTACCGACGCCTTAAAACTCAAGACTCTCATTCTTCATATGTTTCTGCCCGGAATCAAGCCAAATCTGTTCTTCGACTTGCCAAACACTCTTTCATCAATAATAAATGCACTGAACTATCCAACTCTAGCTCTTCCCAAGCTTTCTGGCATCTAGCCAAAAACCTCTCCAACAATTTCTCTTCCTCGTCTTTCCCTCCCCTTTCCCACTCTGATGGCACAACCATCACTTCTTCCTCTGACAAAGCTAAACTCTTCGCTCAAACTTTTGCTAGAAACTCCACCTTGGATGATTCCGGTGCTATTCCTCCCTCTCCGCCCTCCTCTCTCTTACTTATGCCTAATATCCTAATCTCTTCTAAAGATGTACTTTCTACCCTCTCTGGGCTTAACACTAATAAGGCGTACGGTCCGGACGGTGTTCCTCCTGTTGTTCTCAAAAACTGTGCTTCCGTGCTGACTCCCTGCCTAGGCAAACTCTTTCGTCTCTGTCTATCCTCTAACGTCTTCCCTTCATGCTGGAAGTTTGCTCACATTCAACCTGTCCCAAAGAAGGGTGACCGCTCTCAACCCTCCAACTATCGTCCAATTGCTCTTATCTCTTGTCTTTCTAAAGTTTTTGAAACTATTCTTGCTTCCAAATTTCTTAAGCATTTCTCTTCTCATAATCTGCTCTCAGATCGCCAGTAATGGCTTCCTTAAGGGTCGCTCTACTGGTGATCTTCTTTCATATCTTACTAACTCTTGGTCATCCTCCTTTCGGGACTTCGGTGAGACTTTTTCTATTGCACTAGACATATCGAAAGCCTTCGATAGAGTCTGGCATAAATCTTTAATTTCTAAACTACCCTCCTTCGGTTTCTATCCCTCCATCTGTGCCTTTGTCTCTAATTTCCTTTCCGGCCGTTCCATAGCTGCGGTTGTGGATGGCCATTGTTCACTTCCTCACCCTATAAACTCCGGTGTTCCTCAGGGCTCTGTCCTATCTCCTATTCTCTTTCTAATTTTTATAAATGATCTCCTTAAATGTACCTTAATTCCCATCCATTCATACGCAGACGACTCAACCTTACACTACTCCCTTATTTTTTCAGAACGCCCCAGCCAGCAATCCCTCAACGACAAACGTAATGAAGCCATAGAACTCTTAAATTCTGATCTAAATACTATTTCCAATTGGGGCAGAGAAAACCTTGTTAACTTTAATGCTTCCAAGACCCAATTTCTCCATCTATCTACCCGTCAGGATCTCCCAGCGGACTATCCCTTATTCTTCAACAATACAAAAATCAACCCTTCTCAATATTCTTGGTGTCTCTTTTTCTTCTGCTCTCATTTGGAGGGACCATATTACCAGTCTTGCTAAGGCAGCCTCCCAGAAGCTGGGTGTGCTCAACCGCCTTAGGGGGTTCTTTTCCCCTGCACAGCTTCTTGCTCTGTACAGGGGCATAGTGCGCCCTTGTATTGAGTATTGTTCACATGTGTGGGGAGGTTCCTCTCACACCGCTCTCCTAGACAAAGTTGAAAGGAAGGCCTTTCGTATCATTAACTCCCGTCCACTCACCAACTCTCTGCAATCTCTCAATCTCCGCCGCAATGTTGCATCTCTCTCGCTATTCTATCGCTACTATAATAATCAGTGTTCCTCAGAGCTATCCCAGTGCATACCACCTCCTTTACGTAGGGCACGTGGTACCCGTCTTGCAACTCAATCCCACCCCTACTCTGTGCAACTCTCCAACCCAAGAGTGAAACGTTACTCTCAAACTTTCTTCTACTCAACATCTGAGCTCTGGAACTCTCTCCCAGAATCAGTCTTTCCCTCTTCCTATGACTTAAATTGCTTCAAACTCCGTGTGTCCAGGCATTTTGGCTCGAACGTCCCTTGATTTTGGCCCTGTCACTCTTTCAACTATGGGGGAGGCACTCGCTATAGGCAGTTATGCCTTTTGCCTCCCTCAATCACATAGAAAAAAAAGAAAAAAAAGAAAAAAAAAAAAAAAGAAGATAAGCATGTTATGGCTTCATTATGTGTACTTTTGAGGGACTGCTTGCTGGGGCATTCTGGAAAACTAGTTGAGTGGTGTAAAGTAGAGACGTCTGCATATGAGTGGATGGGACTAGATGTACAGTTGAGAAGATCATTAATGAAAATTAGAAAGAGAATAGGAGATAGGACAGAACCCTGAGGAACACCGGAGTTGATAGGATGAGGAATTGAGCGATGGCCGTCCACAACCGCAGCTATGGAACGGCCGGAAAGGAAATTAGAGACAAAGGCACAGATGGAGGGACAGAAACCGAAGGAGGGCAGTTTGGAAATTAAATATTTGTGCCAGACTCTATCGAAGGCCTTCGATATGTCTAGTGCAACAGAAAAAGTCTCACCAAAGTCCCGAAAGTTGGATGACCAAGAGTTAGTAAGATATGAAAGAAGATCACCAGTAGAGCGACCCTTAAGGAAGCCATACTGGCGACCTGAGAGCAGATTATGAGAAGAGAAATGCTTAAGAAATTTGGAAGCAAGAATAGCTTCAAAAACTTTAGAGATACAAGAGATGAGAGCAATTGGACGATAGTTGGAGGGTTGAGAGCGGTCACGCTTCTTTGGTAATGAGAGCAAACTTCCAGCAAGAAGGAAAGACGTTAGAGGAGAGACAGAGACGAAAGAGTTTGCCTAGGCAGGGGGTCAGCACGGAAGCACAGTTTTTAAGTACAACAGGAGGAACACTGTCCAGACCGTATGCCTTCTTAGTATTAAGCCCAGAGAGGGTAGAAAGTACATCTTTAGAAGAGATTAGGATATTAGGCATAAGTAGGAGAGAGGGGGGGGGGGGGGTGGAGAGGGAGGAATAGCACCGGAATCATCCAAGGTAGAGTTTCTGGCAAAAGTTTGAGCAAAGAGTTCAGCTTTGTCAGAGGAAGAAGTGATGGTTGTGCCATCAGAGTGGATAAGGGGAGGGAAAGACGAGGAAGAAAAGTTGTTGGAGAGGTTTTTGGCTAGATGCCAGAAAGCTTGGGAAGAGCTAGAGTTGGATAGTTCAGTGCATTTATTATTGATGAAAGAGTGCTTGGCAAGTCGAAGAACAGATTTGGCTTGATTCTGGGCAGAAACATAGGAAGAATGAGATTCTTGAGTTTTAAGGCGTCGGTACCGTTTGAATGCTTCCTCCTTGTTGTGGACAGCAGTAGAACAAGCGTGAGTAAACCAAGATTTGTTTGCATTAGACTGAGAGAAAGAAAATGGAATGTACTCTTCCATGCCCGAAAGGATTACCTCGGTAATGCGTTCAGCACTCTCCTCGGGTCCTCGGCCACGGAAGCAGAGGATATAAATTATGTATATATATATATATATATATATATATATATATATATATATATATATATATATATATATACTGTATGTATATATACAGTATATATATATATATATATATATATATATATATATATATATATATATATATATATATATATACACACACTGTATATACTGTATAGAGGGAGAGGTTCACCGAAGGAAAGGTGGAAGGATGGAGTGAGGAAGTATATGGATGAAGGCGGTGCTGGTTGAGAGGAGGGGCGTCGACTGACTGGGGACAGAGGTGCATTCGTGGAGGTTTGTTCGTGGCCACCCCTTCGGGGATCACGGCGTCAGGCAATAGATAGATACATATATATATATATATATATATATATACTGTATATATATTACTACTACTACTACAACTACTACTGCTACTACTACTACTACTAATAATAATAATGCAAATATAATATCCCCCCCCCTTAACTAGAGAGGTAGTTAAAGATGAATCTATGTAGGTAGTGCAATATTTTGTTTATTGTACTTGTACATTCCGGATCCATGCCTGTGTCCAAGTTATCCAAAGACGGTCATAAAGGTGCACTCAGATGCCATAGTCTCTAGCCCACTCATAAGAATTCGTGGACCCACTATGTTTATATTTAAGCAATTATAACTATGTGGATTGATTTTGGGGTAGATCTTGCTTTTTATTATAAATGGGCTATAGACTATGGCATCCGAGTGTACCACCTGGTGAGAGACCTGTGACCTGTGCTGTAGTAGTTTAGGTATTGTTTACAGCACTAGCATTTACATTTACAGGAGATAATGTTATTACATTTCTATGAGCTACTTATGGAGATATATAATGTATCTATCTATTTGTAAATTAAGTATTTTGTATTTTTAAGGTATAATTATGTATTAATTGTTTAATATGCAATATCGATTGATTGCTTGACTGATTCTATACTAAGGCTAAATTTACAGTCAAAATATAATTCACCTTGTTATACTGTTATTTGAGAATTATTGGCATGAATAATACGGTATCAGTTGAGAGATACAAGGGTTGTAGGGAGAGGAAAAGTCTTAGGTATGTGTATACTCAGTGTCACCGACTCTGAGAAAATACAGGCCCATCTATATGTCAATAATTCCAGGGGATTGGCTCTCCCTATAGTTTCCAGTATATCGTCTCCTAGTATTTATTTATTCTTAACAAAGGTTTTAATAATCACGGTCGCACACGTCAAACAGTTGGAACTATTGTCATATGAGTGGGCTGTAATTTTGTTATAGTCGCTGACACCGAGTATAGTATTCGGGGCCAGGTTGGCACTGGCCCTAGATGGCCTGGTTGTCACTGCCTGGCAGCTGGCTCAGTCTCAACACTCAGTGCTACTCCAGCCACGGAAGAGGATACACGTCCGTTCACCTGATCCGCTTCAATGGCTGCCAGACTGAGAGTGGTTATAGTGAGAGAGCGATATCAAGTAAATTAATACCTAACACAGTTCCAACATGTAAATATTATTACTAAAATATGTATCTATTATAAAACTTAAGGAAAAGAGTTTATAAAGCTTACAAACAGAAACCTTGGATATGAGTAAGAAAGTTTGATAAGTGAAGCAGAAGAAACGATAATAAATAAGCTGTTAATAGTATTCCAAGTCGTCTTAAATCAAATTACAAACTAAATATACACAAATATATATCGTTCTTAACACCAATAACCTCCAAATGAAATTAAGAACGCATGTGAGCCTCCCGGGATTCAAACCCAGGATACCACATACAGAACTAACATGCTCAAACCATCACACCGTCAAGAAACTTATATAAAATTTAAAATTAAATAATAGGGAGTAAAATATTCGAGCCTGTGTTATTATTTTGACTTCTTGAACTTTAAGGAGAGGATTTTAGTTTGCTCCCTAGACCTCCATCAAACATACAGACTACCGACAAGAACCCCCTTTCGAGATAAATGCCTACATTTGTCGGTAAACAAATGTTCTGTCCAAAGGCCGTGTACCAAGCTGCTGGCCTATGATGGGCATTAACACAACGGGGCCTCTGGAACATCAAGTGAGTAGATTGCCATTATTCACCATGGATAGAACACTACCTAACTTACATTAACCCGTTCAATACCAGGGACGTCCTTTTTATCATATTCTGGCAACTATTAGACGATTGCATTCAGCTTAGGAAGGACCTCTAGCATTATTAAGGCTTCAACTATCTCAACCAACCTTTCTAACTACCACAGATCCTTCCAAAGCTGCATAATATCGTCTAAATATAGCTAGAATATAAGGTAACACACGTCGCTGGTACTCAAAGGGTTAATCCATGGAAGATCCTATCACGTATTATTTTTGTGTTGTCTGGCTTTTACTAGACGATTCTATTCAGATTAGGAAGGGTAAATGGAAGACAGGGGATTGATCGATATAGCCTTTACCTCATTAATGCCCACAGATCCTTCGCAAACTGCATACAATAGGTAATGATAGCCAGAATAAATGTCAAAATGCTTCATAATCTTCACAGCGTTAACCCTACCTAATTCAATACAATATAACTTAATCCAACCCATATCCCATACCATGAATTTGACACTAACTAGACTACTTTAACCTTACCTAATTCAACCAAATATAACTTAAGCCAACCCATATGTCTGTATAAATGCTATTATCATGGCACTTATATAATTTGTTTGTCATGGTATAGACTATAGACGGTAAACTTCCAGCATTTGAATGCCATACAGAAAAACGTTCATTTATTTTGCTTTCAAGTTGCATTACCCTACTGGTTCGGTAGTGTAGTGGAGAGCGTCTCGGCCTTCTACCCAGGACACCCGAGTTCAATCCTACATTCAGACATGAAGTTTTTTTTTATACACTGGCAGCCGGCGCCATTTCCCTTGAGCAAGGACATGGCAAATAGTGTCTGGTATTATACTTTCGTAGAGTGCTAGCGAATCTCGGAGCGAGGGCTAGAGAGAAATGGCGCTTAATAAGTAACCTGAACATTTATAATATTGTTATTATTACCCTCGCATCATTCCAACCATCAGTATTGCCTAGTTACTTATATATACTTTTTGCAACATTTCGTGAAGGGGATGTTTCACCCTTTCCTTCGTTTTTTATTATGGGCATAATTATTTTGATGGCATTAGTTTATAGAAACCTAATGTATAGTCTTTACCCATTACACTCTCACAGGTCCTTCCTAAGCTAAATAAATTTGTGTAATTGTAGCCAACATAAAAGGAAAAATATGGTGTATTGCAAGAGTCAAGGAAAGTAGTTATAAACAGTACCAATGTGACCAAAAAGAAGGATATATATTATATACTGTAGATGTCACATGTAGTCCTCAAATTAATATATATATAATAATATTTCAATATACTAGTTCGTAAATTATATTTCTTTTGGCTCCCAAATGTCCTTTCTAATGTTAACCACTTCAGGATAATGATGCGTTGCGACAGTTTATTCTGGCTATCATTAGTCTAGTTTATACAGGTTAGGAAGGTTCTTTGGAAATTTAAGGGGTAAAGACGGTCTAAAACATTTTTTTTAATTTCCATATACCCTTCCAAATCTAAATATAATTGTCAAAATTAATGATAGCCTGAATAAACTATCAACACGCGTCTTAATCTTCAAGGGCCGAAGTCTTACAGCTGATGGTAAATTGCTGTCTCTCCATTCTGTTTACTCGGATATTACCAAGATTTGTTAGCGGAATATGTTGCTAATTGTGAAAGCCTGACAAGATTATAAGGCATAGACATAGCAGTATCATATTTGTCCACTAAGAATCGAGATATCAGATACAAAGGGATTTAATTTACCATCAGTTGGAATCAAACAGACTATGGACTACCAACAATGCTAATGAGATATGTGGATAATTTGAGTGTTTTATGTTTTCACTCTCGTCTCATTATTAATCAAACTGGCATGAATTATTAAGAGCGGCAATTGGTCATTAGCCTTTACAAGACAGACTCATTAAACCCCCTGAGGATTATGACGTATTTCGACAGTTTATCCTGGCTATCATTAGACATGTTAACATATTAGGAAGGGTATATGGAAGTCTGAGGATTGAATGGGCCAGTTTTTACTCCTTTAATTTCCACAGATCCTTCCTAAGCTGTATAAAATCGCCTAATAATAGCCAGAATAAACTGTTAAAATGTGTCATAATCCTCAAGGGGTTAATTATGATGACTGTCACCACTTGCCTTAAAGACACCATCGTAAAATTGTTAAGGGTGAAGAAAGTCAGTGAAGGCAGATACACGTCTTTGTGTGCTGGATTAACTAGAAAGTAACACCAAGTTTGTCATTGTTTTATATTAAATTAATTATCAAGTTAATGCTATGTAATTTGAAAGCCAATAATTTATTGTTCATATGATGAAACAATACAATTCAGATATGGGATGAAAGTGATGTGAATATTCATACACTAATTGACACTAGGCCCTAAAATTAACTGAATTTTTTATAAAATTGGCGGTACGGTAACATTTCTAGATATATAAATTATGAAGCAAGCGAATGAAATCATAACAGACATTCACTATAAAGCTACGGACACAAAGCAGTATCTAGAATATAATTCACCCAAGGCATGTACCACTCGGCCGCAATTCCGCGTGGGCCACCTAGTCATAGGGTTTGGGTAAATTCGTTATGTAGTTTGTTCGCTCTGAATATAGTAAGATCTCACACTCCCCTCCCTGAATCAATCGAAATTTTTGCCCCATAGATGGCGCAGCTTGATGGGAAGGGAGGGAGCTTGTCGTAGTGTTAAATGGGTAGGACACAATGGGAGGAGGTGACGTTCTATAACATACAGTGACGAATGTTAAACTTATTTACTTCTACTTGTTCATACAATAATGTTCCCGAAACTAATTCGTAATGAACAGTAGATTCCCTCTTTCAGTAACTGAAACGTCTCTCGCTCTCTCTCTCTCTAGGTTATAAGAGGTATACAGAATGTTGAAAGTAACACTATTATATATATCCATTTACACCTTTAATGAATCACATTATGAAATGTATTCAGCAATATGATGAGAACTTGAGAAGAATATATTTTGAAGTAGCACCACGAAGTAACATTATACTGACGCGGCCATGTATAATTATCCACCTTCCTCTCCCTCTCCGAGCTCTGACTTTTGTCTATCCTCTAGTCTACTTTTTCCCAGCTGAGGGTAAATTGTCATGTTTCTATCTGTGTTACTCGGCTATAAGGTAGATTTTGTAGCGAAAGATGATGTTTATTCTGAAAACTTGGCATTAATATGACACACAGCCATAGTAATTTCATATATTCCCATTAAGTATCGAGAAATCAGCTAATAAGAGATTCAATTTACGATCAGCTGGAAAAAAATAGAGTATAGTTGTCACTAAGGGATGGAGAGACGTAAGGGTGGCGAGGTGACTAACAAGGTGGGTGGAGGTGGAGGAGTTGTGGTGGGATTGTTTAGACTGGTGGTTGAATGTATAATAACTAAATTTAGGATATTTCAGTGTGTGTGTGTGTGTGTGTGTGTGTGTGTGTGCTTAAAGGGCGATCGGGACACGAATGCATAGAGGTTTTGTGTTCGTGGACGGGTGGAACATTATAAAGCTAAATTTATTTATGTACTATATATTGTATCTCTTTTTATACTGGCATGGCCTTACTTACTCTTTACTTTGTATTAGTTTTGCACACATTTTCAGCATATTTCACTAATTGGCTTAAATATAGTTATGTTTATATGAATGATGCATTAGGATCCCTTTGGACGATCCCCTGTTCGCTTGTTTATGCTTCCTCTTACAACTTCGGTTAATCATTGCACACAAATCTTGATGTCATATCATATTTCGTGAACTCGCTAATCTGATTTATCTATCTATCTATCTATCTATCTATATATCCATCTATTGCCAGACAACCTTATCTCCCGAGAGGAGGTGGACGTGAAAGTATCACCTTCATAAGCTTCTATATGCCGAGGTAACTCATTCGATTATCTATCTTTTTTTTCAATTAATTTCAAAATAAATGTGTAGCTTGATCATACAAGATTATTGCGCAATGCAATATAACAATGACAAATATTAATTGTCCTGTTGATAAACATTATGTTTGCGGTAATATGAACAATTGATAAAGGTATACTCAATTAACTTCAGTAATTATATTTATTTAATTGATATTTATTAGACAGTCATAGTAAAGTAAATAGATCAAGGGAATAATGTGTTGGGGAAAAAGTGGATTGCAATTATCGAGGGTAATTTACTCTAGGTAAATATTTCCCCCTGTATCACATTATCTTATATTATCAGACTTGGCAATATGTAACAAACCAAAGAGTATAACATATCAGTATAAATAACTGTATGTGTGGAATAATATTATCTGTGTATACTCTGGTCTATGTGTGATAACTAATAACCTGAGCTTACATGTAGTTACTCATAGTCTCACTGTTACCAAGGTAATGCACAAATTATTTATCAATACCATAATTATTTACTACATAAATTGATTAACACAGTGCAACTTCTCTCTCTCTCTCTCTCGCTCTCTCTCTCTCTGAGAACCCAGACTTGGCTCTTCCGTGATACCAACAGATTTTTCATATACTTTAGTAATTATTTTATTTATTGTTTCTAGGTTAGAACACATCAATTATTAGCATTCGTCTATACTGTAGAGCAAGTTAATCAGAAAGAATTAGATTGGTACTATAGCTGAATAGGTAAGGTCATAGAATTTACCCTGATAAATGTTGGTAAGCCTGTCGAGTAGGAAGTGTGTATTTTCAGCAGAAGTTTTGGTAAGGAGCTCTTTATGAAGATCCATACTAATTTCAACCTAATGTCAGAGAGCAATAAAGGTGAAACGAGACTCAAACTATCCATTTGGGGGAGGGGAGGGGTAGTTTACCCTGATGCACAGGAAAATCGACTTTATCGCCATAAACAGAGAGAAATTTTGTATCTAAGTTTAAACACTGTTGCCAGCTACTCTAAATATACTGATATTCCTGAGGGAAATGCTTTATCAACAAATTTGCCTCGATGTAAATTAATTGTTATATATATAAATCAGACATGTCATACCTCTACTATTTGGCTTAATGTATCAATGTGATCATATGCAATGTTTTCTTTCTGGCCACAGGTAATTTAGAATCTTGATAATGATATTACCAATCTTAATGAATCCTGATCAATGTAATCAATATGCCACCGACTCAGTATTAACTGTGACTCTCATGCTTGAGGTAAGTCATCCACAGATCGACATATTTTGACACTACAAAGGTAACTCATCTAAATAATAATAGTGTACTACTTATGTTAATCTAATTTGTCGCTAGTTTGTAGTTTTCTAACAAAAGGTGTATGTTATATATTATATAGTATAACCTGTACTATTATTTTATTCATACCAATAAAGTGGGTGGAGAGAGAGAGAGAGAGAGAGAGAGAAAGAGAGAGTGACGTTTCAGTTACTGAAAGAGGGAATCTACTGTTCATTACGAATTAGTTTCGGGAACATTATTGTATGAACATGTAAAAGTAAATAAGTTTAACATTCGTCACTGTATGTTATAGAACGTCACCTCCTCCCATTGTGTCCTACCCTTTTAACACTACGACAAGCTCCCTCCCTTCCCATCAAGCTGCGCCATCTATGGGGCAAAATCTTAGATTGATTCAGGGAGGGGAGTGTGAGATATTACTATATTCAGAGCGAACAAACTACACAACGGATTTACCCAAACCCTCCGACTAGGTGGCCCACGCGGAATTGCGGCCTAGTGTACAAAATAATGTCCCTTTCAACCTAGCATGCAGAATGTGTACCCTTGTTTCAGAAACTTCACTAAGATTATAACAGATTAGGTGAATTACAATTTTTTTTAAACCGTTTATATCCTAAAGGCCTAATAGATAGTGCCTTTAGTTGTGCTAAAGATATCCCCATAAGCGAACTAAGGACTACAGAAAAAACAATTGATGATACGTGCAATAAAATACCATACATAACTACATATAATCCAAACTACGATGATCATTTTAATGAGGTAAAATCAGCCTTTACTGTATTACAAACGTCACAGGAAACTGAACATATTTTTCAAGAGGTCTTTTTAATTTAAGGCGAAAAAACAACCCAGCAATCTGAAAAACTTATAGCAGAGGCAAGATTCAATACAGTAGCGAACCCAGCAGTGACAAAGTGTTGTAACTCAAGGTCCTTATGCATACAGATAACAGAGGGCAGTCAATTCAAATGTTTTGATACGAACTAAATATTGAAATTTAATCATAGTATGAATGTTCGACACTCAATTGTGTCTTATGTGATTCGTTGCAATGGCTGCAATTACATCTATACACACACAAGGGTCTGGAGTTCTCGAAAGGGGGCTTTAGTCTTGGTCGCGATTAAAGGCCCGGTCACACTGCCGTTCGCGGTCGCATCGCGGACGTCTCACGGCGAAAAATGTGTGAACGTGAAGCAAGCGCTGTTGGACGCATATAAGTCGTGAAAGGACGCGATACAGCCGCACCCACACGGGCTAGAAAAATCACACGCGGTCTCAAGTTTTGAGCTGCTCAAAACTGAGACCGCGGGTGGCCACGGGGGGCACACGTGGTACACACGTGATAAAGACGTGGTAAAGAAGCGTAAAGACGTGGTAAAGACGTGCTACGGCCGCGGTAAGTACGTGGTTACACGCGATAGGACGCGAACCTTTAGCTGGTAATCGCGGTTTAATGACGGTCATAGCACGGTTGTACCGCATCTGTTCCGCGTGTTTTCACGTGCATTTGCGTGTGTAGCGCGTGTACTCTGGGACCTATATATTTGGCTCGATTTGCCAAGCATTCATCACTCCTGGTTCTGACGTGATGGGGTGAACATGGACCGTATTGACCTCGTCTGCATGCTGATGCAACAGCATATGAGCTGAATTTCTACCGCC
>JBAKBP010036010.1:0-18877 GCA_037953745.1 Lithodes maja
ACTATAGTATTATGCTAGCAGTCTTACTATAGTATTATGCTAGCAGTCTTACTATAGCATTATGCTAGCAGTCTTACTATAGTATTATGCTAGCAGTCTTACTATAGTATTATGCTAGCAGTCTTACTATAGTATTATGCTAGCAGTCTTACTATAGCATTATGCTAGCAGTCTTACTATAGTATTATGCTAGCAGTCTTACTATAGTATTATGCTAGCAGTCTTACTATAGTATTATGCTAGCAGTCTTACTATAGTATTATGCTAGCAGTCTTACTATAGTATTATGCTAGCAGTCTTACTATAGTATTATGCTAGCAGTCTTACTATAGCATTATGCTAGCAGTCTTACTATAGTATTATGCTAGCAGTCTTACTATAGTATTATGCTAGCAGTCTTACTATAGCATTATGCTAGCAGTCTTACTATAGTATTATGCTAGCAGTCTTACTATAGTATTATGCTAGCAGTCTTACTATAGTATTATGCTAGCAGTCTTACTATAGTATTATGCTAGCAGTCTTACTATAGTATTATGCTAGCAGTCTTACTATAGCATTATGCTAGCAGTCTTACTATAGTATTATGCTAGCAGTCTTACTATAGTATTATGCTAGCAGTCTTACTATAGCATTATGCTAGCAGTCTTACTATAGTATTATGCTAGCAGTCTTACTATAGTATTATGCTAGCAGTCTTACTATAGTATTATGCTAGCAGTCTTACTATAGTATTATGCTAGCAGTCTTACTATAGTATTATGCTAGCAGTCTTACTATAGTATTATGCTAGCAGTCTTACTATAGTATTATGCTAGCAGTCTTACTATAGTATTATGCTAGCAGTCTTACTATAGTATTATGCTAGCAGTCTTACTATAGTATTATGCTAGCAGTCTTACTATAGTATTATGCTAGCAGTCTTACTATAGTATTATGCTAGCAGTCTTACTATAGTATTATGCTAGCAGTCTTACTATAGTATTATGCTAGCAGTCTTACTATAGTATTATGCTAGCAGTCTTACTATAGCATTATGCTAGCAGTCTTACTATAGTATTATGCTAGCAGTCTTACTATAGTATTATGCTAGCAGTCTTACTATAGTATTATGCTAGCAGTCTTACTATAGTATTATGCTAGCAGTCTTACTATAGTATTATGCTAGCAGTCTTACTATAGTATTATGCTAGCAGTCTTACTATAGTATTATGCTAGCAGTCTTACTATAGCATTATGCTAGCAGTCTTACTATAGTATTTCAACTTTAGCTTGGACAAAACACGAAATCACTAAGCTCTAAATAACTAACCAAGGGCGAGAGTAGGCCTAATTGAGCCCTTATTTTTACCTTTTAGGAAGAGTCAGCCATTGAATAGGTGTAAGCATTTACAGCCTTTATGCCCTGGCCATTTTCTAGTAACAGAGGCAAAGGTTTTCGATTTACTATTTGAATTGAGGGGTGTCTGGAATATTTGAATATCATGTACCGTTCTACCAGTGAGTATACATTCATAATACATGTGACTCTATATGACTATGTCTGTGCGTGTGTTTGTGTGGAAAGATCAACACAATAATGGCACAAACGTTTTGTAATTTAACCTGGTGTAGATTAACAGATTGTTTTATACTGTCGGACCTAAGAGGCAGACAGAAGTCACTGAAATGAAGACATTCACAATTTCATGCCATATGATAATAAACCACCATTCATTATTCTCAATCATTTTGTTGTGCATTGATATATTTTATTTTGTCTTAAGATAATAGCTCATTAACCCACTGAACCCCAGCGACGACAACGTGTCGTCGTCAATGTATGTAACGCTAAACCCCAGCGACGACAACGTGTCGTCACAGGTACTCCGGTCCCAATTACTCTGGTCCTATGGCACCTAGAGGCCTCAGATTTGTATGGGAACTGTAACCATGCAACCATGCCGATGGTTGAAAACTCCTAAAGTCCAACCGCGTGAGCACGCAAAAACCGGTATTTTGGGAGTATTTACCTTCAATTTTTTACTCTCGTAAAATCGACTTTCGGGGGCTCCGTAGGACCAATTTGTTACCTTTTTGATAGTTTTTTGTGGTTATTCCTTCATTCCTAACCCATTCGCTATTGTTTCTGGAAAAACAAAAATCAAATCCTGCCAGTCCCTGGTGGTACATTTTTGTATAACTAGCTGGGGCTCAGGGGGTTAACATTAAATTATCAGAATAGGGCATTTTTGTTTTTCTTTCTTAATCATAGCAGCAATCTTCATGAGCCATAAAGTAGGTCAATATGAAGAGCTAACTGAAATATGTTGTTCAGCATGAGCCATGAAGTAATATGATGAGCTAAGTAATATGTACCTTTCAACGATGCAAATAAAAACAAAATATGAATTAAGAAATTATGATTTGTCTACTAAATTATGAACACATATATTTCAAATTGCAACTAATTTAAGCTAAGGAAATAAATCTTGTAAAGTTTTGAATAATATCTTCTAATGATATTAAAAAAAATGTATAATTAGTTATGATTCTCAAGGGGTTAAGCAATGTTTCCAAAACCGTCTATTCTAGCCATTCCGGGGCTGGTGCACCATCACAAAATCCGTAATTTTAATTTGTCCACCCACAATAATCACCTAAATAAATGTACATTAGATGTGATAGTAACGATGGTTAAGGGCCTATACTAGTCAGTAATATGAAGAAAACAACATCTGAACATGTCTAATGTAATGTAGGCTAATATTCGTCATGAGTTCGTTGATTGGATTTCCTATTCTCCATATCTGAAAATCACTAATTCTCTAACACATAATGAAAGAGGAAAGGCTATTTTGCAATATATTGTAGCAGGAAGATATCCAATTTATCAAACTATCATAATTAAAATTGACACCGAACGAAATATTCGTCTGTCGACTCCGTTCAGGTGCTATGTGCCGCGGTATAGGCTACAACAGTGAATTATATGTAGGAGAATAGGAGAATAGGACAATGCATTATTAACAAATGTAAAGATAATGCAATTAATACCAATTCCTTTCCAGTAAATCCAGATTATGCCATGTGGATTTGCCCAAAATATCGTACCAGTTAAGTCAAAATTATCGTATTTTCATCATTATTAATCTCGACGATACCAATGGCTGCTGGCCATGTATCTCTCCAGTAGTGCATCTTCAGTTCATTCATACTTTACTACTGAATATTATTACGGGGTGTGGTGGGGGGGATGATTACATAGTATATCCCCACGAACACAAATGGTGGGGGGAATACATCCCCCCCAGACTCCCCAGCTGAACAGGCTCCTCGTTCGCCACTCACTCATCCAACAGGGTGCCATTGCAAAATTCATCCCTCCACCCCCCCCCCCCCCAGTCATCAATATACATCTACGCCCCTGTATCAGCTACAAGTGTTGTCAAGGGAGAGAAAGAGAAAGGAAGGACAACAGTTTGGAGTTGCTGGATGATTGACTACTTTCGTCGGAGGTTTTCAGTGCTTTGTCCCGCTTGTTGCATAACAGGTTATACCTATTTTCACAAATTCGAAATCCAAACCAATTGCTGCGCAATCAGGAACCACTATTTAGGTAGTAGTCCTCTGTCGGTATATCATTATGTAGAATAGGGGACAGCAGGGGGAACGTAACTTCAATTTGCACAATGTTGTATTTGGAGCAACACAGATCTCGATATCAGTATCCGCCAATTATTCCTTAATGATTTGTTTTTAAGTTATTATTGGCTCTGGGGAAAGTTAAAGGAGTCTGCTACTGGTTGAACATTGCGTCATTGCAATTTTGCATACCAATTAGTCGCGTTATGCAAGCAAAGATCGCCTATATTTTCCGGTCCGGAATACCTGCCCGAATAAAGGTATACAGCGATGGTCACAACTGAATTTCATGTAATAAAGGCCTGTCAAAATCAATGTAATATGAATATTTAGTATCATGCTTCTTAATATATGTATAAGAAAATGGAATATATATATGTTTGTGTAGTCCTTATATTCCTTTAGACTAATACAACATTAATATTGTTGTGTTCCCCATAGTAGTAGATATGTTTGGTCCCATATCACATAAAATACTGTAATTATAACTAAGGACTATTATATCTTGTTTATATATGTAACTAATTCAGTAACTGCCACTAATCCTCTCACGCATGAAACTGGGAATCACATTATTCAGGAAAGGTGTCCCTAAATGCATGGATACACAATAAGCGTATTCAGGAAGGGTGTGTGGAAAACCATGAAAAGAGTGAAGTTTGGGAAAGCACCAGGAACAGATGGAGTGTGTGGGGAAATGTTGAGGTATGGTGGTGAGATAGTGATCGAATGGGTATGGAAAATGTGCAAACTAGCATGGGAGAAGGGGAGTACACCCGATGACTGGAAGACTGGCATAATAGTCCCCCTATATAAGGGAAAAGGGGAAAGAGGAGTGTGTGGTAACCACCAAGGAATATGTCTTCTAAGCATAGTAGGGAAGGTATACAGTATGGTAGTGATTGAGAGAGTGAGAGTGAGAACGGAGAAATGGATAGGCGACGAGCAGGGAGGTTTTAGGAAGGGAAGAGGATATGTAGATCAGATTTTTACCCAGAATTGTGTTGTGGAGAAATATTTGGAGAAGAAACAAAAGGTGTATGTTGCCTTTATGGACTTGGAGAAGGCCTATGACAGAGTGGATAGAGAAGGTTTGTGGAAAGTACTTAGAATATACGGAGTAGATGGCAAGTTGCTGAAAGCAGGGAAGAGCATGAATGAGGGTGCAAAGGCGGCAGTACGTGTGGAGAGTGAGCCGAGCGAGTTCTTTGACCTGAATGTTGGTTTGAAACAGGGGTGTGTGATGTCCTCGTGGTTGTTTACTGTATATATGGATGGAGTCCTGAAAGAAATACTATCAAGAGCAGTGGATGTTGGTGTATCACTGAAAAGGGAGGGAATTGAGTGGAAGCTACCTATACTGCTGTTTGCGGATGATACAGTTCTGATAAGTGATAATGAATGGGAGTTGCAGGGTCTGGTAAATGAGTTTGGAACAGTGTGCGAAAAACGGAATTTGAAGGTAAATGCGGGGAAGAGCAAGGTTATGGTCTTCGAAAGGGGTGAAGTCACAGAGTGTGAGGTGAAGCTGAACGGTCAGGCTATGGAGATCGTCAACTCTTTTAAGTATCTGGGCAGTGTGTTGAGTAAAGATGGGACTATGGATGAAGAAGTGCGGGAGAGGGTACAACAGGGGAAGAGGGTTGTAGGAACGCTGAAAGCAGTAACAAGAAATAGGGTGGTCAGTATGGAAGTGAAGAAGTCCTTGCATGACAGTGTAGTAATCCCCACACTGACTTACGGAAGCGAAGCATGGACGTTGTTTGAGAGACTCAGACCAAGAGTGAGAGCAGTGGAAATGAATTACTTAAGAAGTGCGTGTGGAGTTACATGGAGGGATAAACAGACTAATGAGGAAGTAAGAAGGAGGTGTGGTGTGGAGGTAGATGTGCTGGAAAGTGTGAAAAGGAACAACTTGAGATGGTTCGGCCATATGGAACATATGAAAAGCGAGAGAATGACTAAGAGGGTGTACGAGAGTGAGGTGGAGGGACAGAGAGGGAGAAGTAGACCGAAAGAGAGGTGGAAGGATGGAGTGAGGAAGTATATGAACGAAGGCGGTGCTGGTTGGGGGGAGGGGCGTCGACTGACTGGTGACAGAGGTGCATGGGGGCGGTTCGTTCGTGGCCACCCCTTCGGGGATCACGGCGTCAGGCAATAGATAGATAGATGGATAGGAAGGGTGTCTCTAAATGCACGGATACACAATTAACGTACTCAGGAAGGAGTCCCTAAATGCATGGATACACAATTAGCGTATTCAGGAAGGGAGTCCCTAAATGCACGGATACACAATTAACGTACTCAGGAAGGGAGTACCTAAATGCATGGATACACAATTAACGTACTCAGGAAGGGAGTCCCTAAATGCACGGATACACAATTAACGTACTCAGGAAGGGAGTCCCTAAATGCATGGATACACAATTAGCGTATTCAGGAAGGGTGTCCAAAATGCTCGGATACACAACTAGTGTATCAGGAAGGGCGTCCCTATATGCACGGATACACAATTCGCGTATTTGATACTTTTAAGATATCACTTGAATGAAAACTGAATTTGCGAATTGCATATCAATTGGGCTATGGTAAGTTTTGATAGTGGCATGCTGAATAAATTGTTGACAATACTGCTCTCAGTCAACCTTCATTACCACTATAGGTAGACATAGCTCTGAGCCTCAGTGTCTCTCGAGCAGGTAGATGATAAATTGCGCTTGCCGATCCATATAAACATCTTAAAGATCTAGTGATTTCATGTGGCGTTTACATTAGGAAAAGTCAGTACCCTTTACTGTGGACTCCCGTAAAAGGAAATTAGGAAGTTGGCTATTGATATTACCAAGGTGTAAAGATCTATATATCTAGGTTATGTATATGTGTGTATTTGTTGATGTGTTTATGCCCCTATTAATGTGTATATGGATGGGTTTATCCCTGATCGAGGTATGATGAGTACAATCTCGGTAGTCCATGTCGAATAGTAATCAAATTACTTTTTTGTTGAGATAAATATAGACCCATGCTACACTTTTTTAATTATTATCTTAAGTTAGTGATCCAGCATTTTCACATTTCCCATCTCGACTGTATTAATTTCCTTTATCTAATTATCACCTACCTGTTAAAATAGGGATGTACAGTTGGGGTGAGGCTTAGTCCTATTTAGAGAGAGTTTTGTCATCCTTTACCCAAGCTTAGCCACTTCTGTGGTGCAGGGGTAGGGGGCTAGGAATCCTCCTCCTCGAGGGAACATGAAAGTGATCCCACACACTAAGAATTGGAACTATAAATGTTGTTTCTGTCCGGGCTCTTGAGTCGGCCACCCTCCACCTATGGGTCATGTGCCTGAGTACATACCTACATATATACATACCTCCCCTTTGAATGTACTGGCCGCTGAACCTCTCCCCAATATCCCCTTCCTGCTGTCAGTCGTACATACCCACGTACATGCCTCTAAATGTACATTCATGTACAGTACATAGTAAGAACGTCACAGGTGCACCCAGAAAGACAGTAGACGAATAACCTTTATCAAAAATATATATACAGTATATACTGTATACAGTATACTGTATATATATATAGTGTGTATATATCTTAGTGTGAGTGAAAGCTACCTATACTGCTGTTTGCGGATGATACAGTTCTGATGAGTGATAATGAATGGGAGTTGCAGGGTCTGGTAAATGAGTTTGGAACAGTGTGCGAAAAACGGAATTTGAAGGTAAATACGGGGAAGAGCAAGGTTATGGTCTTCGAAAGGGGTGAAGTCACAGAGTGTGAGGTGAAGCTGAACGGTCAGGCTATGGAGATCGTCAACTCTTTTAAGTATCTGGGCAGTGTGTTGAGTAAAGATGGGACTATGGATGAAGAGGTGCGGGAGAGGGTACAACAGGGGAAGAGGGTTGTAGGAACGCTAAAAGCAGTAACAAGAAATAGGGTAGTCAGTATGGAAGTGAAGAAGTCCTTGCAGGACAGTGTGGTAATCCCGACACTGACTTACGGAAGCGAAGCATGGACGTTGGTTGAGAGACTCAGACCAAGAGTGAGAGCAGTGGAAATGAATTACTTAAGGAGTGCGTGCGGAGTTACATGGAGGGATAGACAGACTAATGAGGAAGTAAGAAGGAGGTGTGGTGTGGAGGTAGATGTGCTGGAAAGTGTGAAAAGGAACAACTTGAGATGGTTCGGCCATATGGAACGTATGGAAAGCGAGAGAATGACTAAGAGGGTGTACGAGAGCGAGGTGGAGGGACAGAGGGGGAGAGGTAGACCGAATATGAGGTGGGAGGATGGAGTGAGGAACTACATGAACGAAGGCGGTGCTGGTTGGGGGGAGGGGCGTCGACTGACTGGGGACAGAGGTGCATGGGGGCGGTTCGTTCGTGGCCACCCCTTCGGGGATCACGGCGTCAGGCAATAGATAGATAGATAGATATATATTATATATTATTACATGGTAAAAAATGTTGCTTACAAGTACCAATAATATTAGTAAGCATAATTATATTATTAAAGATATGTAGGTTTAGAGTGAAGCATATTATGAATTCCTGTCTCAAGTATAGAACATACCTACTGTCGAATGTTCGTAAACTGGTATGAAAGTCCCATTCAACTGTTGAAAGAAAAACTTCGTAACATTGACTTTTCTTTATCTTCATGACCCTCGCATGTTTCCAAAACTACCACTAGCAGGATTTTTCCATCACAGTTTTATAGCAACACTGAGAGCACCTCGTCCACCATCACCTTTTACTCCAGTTTTCCCCACAAACGCTCCATTAAGTCGGGTCCTCATCCTACCCCGCCTCTTACTGGCCGGTAATGGGATATAACTATGACAAAAGGAGGAGGGTGCCAGCCAGGAGGGTAGGGAGGGGACACATAAACAAGAGGAGGAGGGTGCCAGCCAGGAGGGTAGGGAGGGGACACATAAACAAGAGGAGGAGGGTGCCAGCCAGGAGGGTAGGGAGGGGACACATAAACAAGAGGAGGAGGGTGCCAGCCAGGAGGGTAGAGAGGGGAAACATGAACAAGAGGAGGAGGGTGCCAGCCAGGAGAGTAGGGAGGGGAAACATGAACAAGAGGAGGAGGGTGCCAGCCAGGAGGGTAGGGAGGGGAAACATGAACAAGAGGAGGAGGGTGCCAGCCAGGAGGGTAGGGAGGGGAAACATGAACAAGAGGAGGAGGGTGCCAGCCAGGAGAGTAGGGAGGGGAAACATGAACAAGAGGAGGAGGGTGCCAGCCACGAGGGTAGGGAGGGGAAACATGAACAAAAGGAGGAGGGTGCCAGCCAGGAGGGTAGGGAGGGGAAACATGAACAAGAGGAGGAGGGTGCCAGCCAGGAGGGTAGGGAGGGGAAACATGAACAAGAGGAGGAGGGTGCCAGCCAGGAGGGTAGGGAGGGGAAACATGAACAAGAGGAGGAGGGTGCCAGCCAGGAGGGTAGGGAGGGGAAACATGAACAAGAGGAGGAGGGTGCCAGCCAGGAGAGTAGGGAGGGGAAACATGAACAAGAGGAGGAGGGTGCCAGCCACGAGGGTAGGGAGGGGAAACATGAACAAAAGGAGGAGGGTGCCAGCCAGGAGGGTAGAGAGGGGAAACATGAACAAGAGGAGGAGGGTGCCAGCCAGGAGGGTAGGGAGGGGAAACATAAACAAGAGGAGGAGGGTGCCAGCCAGGAGGGTAGGGAGGGGAAACATGAACAAGAGGAGGAGGGTGCCAGCCAGGAGAGTAGGGATGGGAAACATGAACAAGAGGAGGAGGGTGCCAGCCAGGAGGGTAGGGGGGGGAAACATGAACAAAAGGAGGAGGGTGCCAGCCAGGAGGGTAGGGAGGGGAAACAATGAAAAAGAGGGAGGGTGCCAGCCAGGAGGGTAGGGAGGGGAAACATGAACAAGAGGAGGAGGGTGCCAGCCAGGAGGGTAGGGACGGGAAACATGAACAAGAGGAGGAGGGTGCCAGCCAGGAGGGTAGGGAGGGGAAACAATGATCAAGAGGAGGAGGGTGCCAGCCAGGAGGGTAGGGAGGGGAAACGATGATCAAGAGGAGGAGGGTGTGTGACGCATGTCGAGTATGAGCATGCTGTACAGAACGCCCAGTCAGGCCCCACCCTCGCTAGGATCGTCAGGGCAGGAACTTTGGCTGTAGTCTGTGTAGAGTTTCCTAACTCAGTTTATGTGAACCGTTGTACTATAAGTATTATCATTATGTATTTTGTTTTCTTCTAAGTCAACGAGTTCTATTTTATATCATTAGATATAAGTATTGTGTGTGGGACTTATATGTAATGATGAGAGGAGAGAGAGAGAGATATTACGTAACGGGGACCAGTGAGTGCGCCACGCGGGCAGATAGGCCTAATTCCCTCCTCCCTCCTCCCTTCCTCCCTTTCAGCGCGTGGGAAGTTCTTTGTCGATCCCAGATTGAGAGAGAATATGACGTCATGATTGCCAGTGGGCGGTCCTTAAGTAGTTTGAGATATGCCGCTAGAGGGCCGAGTATAAAAAGGGAGGTCTCGCCATGCTTTACTCAGAACTCATCAGGCAAAGCGACTTCTCATATCCCTTGCAACTATCCATATTCTTCCGACTGATGTGAACTTTCTCTACTCTCTGAACAGCCTATCTTCTTCTCTTCTCGTCCCTGTTTAACCTCCATGACCCCTTTGGTGCAGATTTAGTCAGCCAAAGTATTATCGCTTGAGTTCTCACGAGATAAGTGCCTGTTAGATAGCCTATTTTTGGAAGGGTTAACTAGAATAGGATTGATTGATGTTTGTTGCACTCGTATATGCATTTCCCTGTGTGCGATTATTCATGTTCCTGTTTTCTGCTGGTTTAGGCAATGCTAGACTGGGATAGGGTTTCTGAGTTGTGATTTCCTATGAGTACTAGGTTGCGGTTGAACCAGTACAATTGCAACAGAGACGTGGAACGCCTAGGTGGTCTTTCTGACTGTGTACCGTGGGAGTTTAGCACTGTGTTGCGAGTGAGGGCTTTTGCCTGTGCCACCCAACACTGTGCTATCTCATTTGCTTGACTTTGAGAGGATCGCCAGGAGAGAACCAGATACTAGTGATCTGGATCTCTCAAGAGAGCATCCCGTCAATTACCGTAATTTGGCCGCACAGTCTTAAGGACCTCGCTAGGCTACGAGCCGCTTGCTCAGCCATTGTCTCTTAACCTTAGATATCCCAGCTAGACTTTGCTCGACCAGCAGATACAGCATAGTATTGAAGCTTCTCCTTATGTATATTATTGTTTAAGCACTATTGATTTCATGTGTGGCACGCTTAGTTACTTCAGAGATTAGTGGCCCACGAGCACAATCTTAGTAGGCTATTGCCAGTGCATTGTCGGAGTACTTCTTCTTAATGTTTGCCATATCCTATTGCTTATTCTTATAATTCTTCTTATGTCAATTTAAAGCCTTTAATTACCAGTGAGTTATTCATTAAATTGCTGTTCAAAATCCGATACTTACTTCTTATGAGTATTCGAGAAGCATCTAACTTATCAGAAGATTCCTTGCTCGATGCTCGAGGACTATTGTTTAACGTAACGTAATAGTGCCGATCCGAAGTAGAGGGTGGAGGACTTCTTAAGTTCTTAGTTCAAGGGTGGATTACTTCGGCTTCGGCCAACACTATTCTTTAGTGTTGTAGTACTTTCTTCTTTGTTTGATTGTTGACCAGACTAGATAACTCCCGTCTTGCTATTAGTCTGTTGTGTGAAACGCTAGTACCGAGTTCTTGTATACCCCGTTATAGCAGATAGAACTCTGGAGGGTAGTGGCGTTTTTTGTTCGGCTGGCAGTACTCTGGGGTTGGGATCGTGTGTTTCCGTTGTGGCAGCGAGCCATACTCGAGTCCTGTGTAAGAGCCCTAGTGTACCCGAGTGCCCGGTCGTAACAAATGGCGACCTTGCTTAGGATTTTGTGAACAGTATAATTTTTTGCAGAGTTGTACAACATTTGTTTGTTCGTACTTTAGCGTACATATTGAAGAATATTTTTTTTTGTAAGGCAATTAGGAGAGCATTTAAGAGACTCCAGTTAATTTAGTAATTAGTGCTTGCATAAGGGAGTTTAACACTTTTGTCTCGAGAATTTTTTGGTGAACTTCAGTATGTCGTGCCCTAGTACTGACGAGGAGCGAGAGATGCTAAGTGAGGAGGTGCCGTTAGTAACTAGTGAGGAGGATGCTAGACTTTTTGTGAGTAAGCGGTACCACGTGACGGAGGAGAGGTTGACTGGGGTGAATATTTATGGCTTGCACCTGATAGCCAAGGTTTTGGGTCTATCCAATGTAGGAGGGATGTCCAAGGGGGAGCTGATTTCCTGGGTGTTGCGTGGGCGACATGGGGTTTCGGAGGAGAGGGCGTTTGGGGGGGTTCCTCCCCAGATCCCCTCTCACTCGACTCCCACAGTGCCGTCCACTCAGTTGCCGGAGGTTAGCACTCTCCCACAGAGGGATGAGCATTGGAAGATTGGAGTGCCCTCGGGCGGTGCGTATGGTGGTTCCCCAGTTCTTGCCCCCCCTCCTTCAGTAGTGGCAGCTCCCTCTTCCGGCCTGTCTCCTGAGATGATATTTAAACTCGAGCTTGCTAAAATGGAGAATGAGGCTAGGAAGCAGGAGATGGAGAATGAGTCTAGGAGGCATGAGAAGGAGATTGAGGCTGAGACCAGGAGGCGGGAGGATGAGACTAGGAAGCAGGAGAATGAGACTAGGAAGCAGGAGAATGAGACTAGGAGGCATGAGATTGAGGTCAGGAGGCACGAGGCTGAGCTTAGATACGACTCAGAGAAATATTGTGCTCAGATAGACTTAGATAAGACTCGTGCAGAGTCGACAGGGATTCGGATGGGCCGGGAGGGCCAAGTAAGAGAACAGTCCTTGTCCCACTTAGTCAAATTGGTGCCGGCATTTAGTGAAACTGAAGTCACAGAATTTTTTAATCGTTTTGAGAAGAAGTGTAGGGAGCATAATTGGCCTGAAGAGAAGTGGGCAGCTCTGGTCTCCTCAAGACTTACGGGTAAGGGTCTGAAGGCTTATGATGCACTGCCTTTAGAGTCTTGCATTGACTACCCAGAATTGAAGAGAGCTGTCCTACGGGCATACGAGTTGCAACCAGAAACATATCGATTGAAGTTTCGGGGTGTTACAAAGACTAGGGAGGCGACCTTTCTTGAACATGCCCGGGACTTAAAAGATGCACTTACAAACTGGACACGTTCTGAGAAAGCTGAGACGGCCGAACAGTTGACTGAGCTGTTTCTGCTCGAGCAGTTTTATAAGTGTACAGGTGCAGAAATGACTTTAACTATTAAAGAAAAGAATCCAAAAACTCTACAGGAGGCAGCTGAGATGGCTGACCTCCGGCTATCATTAATTCGTGGGTGCGGGTCTGCCCAGCGTAGTGAGGCAGGTAACAAGGGGCGTGACGCCCCACCCCCCCGAGTTAGTAATATATCTTATGCAAACAAGTACAAGAGTTATGATACCAAGACTGACCACAAGACTAGCACCGTCCCATTTAAGAAGGGGCCGGGCCCTTCCCAGTACCAAGGGAAGCCCAAAGGGGAGTTAGAGTGTTATCAATGTCATAAAAAGGGGCACTTTGCAAGAGTCTGTCTTAGCAAACCACCTACAGCAGCTGTGTCTTTGGCCTGCAACATTGGTGTGTCTCTGAAGCCTTCTGAGTTTGCCCGGGGCAGTTCGTCAGAGGCTGAGGCACAGCCAATGCAGAAGCACCTGGGAGGCTCGAACCCTGCTCAGGATGTTTTTTGCGACCATAGAGGACGGGGTTGCGTGATGTGGGCGGGGCGCAAGCATGGAGTAGAGGTCTTGCGTGATACAGGTGCTTCCCAGACTTTGATGAAAAACTTGACTGGCTACCCTATAAATGCGGCTCGGGTGGTGGTGGTGCAGGGTATTAATGCAACTCGGTCATACCCGCTGGTGCGGTTGGAGTTGGAGGTGGATGGTGTGGCACGTGAATTGGATGTTGGGATTGTGGAGAAACTGCCAGTGGAGGGCGTCGACCTTCTTCTCGGCAACGACTTTGCAATGCCCGCTTCTGAGGTTCTACCCTTAGTCGTTGCCGAGAGGCCGGCCGACGTGAGTAGGGAAGAGCGAGAGTGGGTCGAGCGGTGCCAGGCACAACCCATGGCGTGTGCTGTCACCCGAGCTCGGGCAGCTAAAGTGTCACCGCCTAGTCCTCCGTCTTCAGACCAGCAGAGGAACGATCAACAGGAGGAGGCTAAAGCTGGAGTTGGTTTTAAGAGTTTTGACTCGGCGGCTCTCCTGGGTGATTCAGTATTAGCACCATTACTTAGTTCTGGAGTAGCCCCTGGGCCTGTCATCGAGAGTGACGAGGCTGGGCATGACGAGTCTCCACGACAGCAACGTTATGAACATCGAGAGAGACAGAGGGAGCAGCTCAGTATCGGGGAGGGTCATGCATTGCTCCGGGAGCAGTTAGATCGCTTGGCACCCTCAGATATACGTCGGTTGCAGCTGGAGGACCCTGAGCTCCAAACGTGTGCTAATGGAGCTGTGGAGCTCGACGAGGACGGTGATGCACAGCCGGGAGATTTTTTTTATTTAGATGGCATCCTGTATCGGCGTTTTCAAGACCCTAACCGTAGCTGGAAGATGGGGTCCGGGGTAGTGGACCAGTTGATGGTGCCGCGGGAGTGCAGGGATAGCCTAATGAGTTTGGCGCATGACACACCGCTGGCAGGACATTTGGGGGTAAGAAAAACGGTGGCGGCTTTGGGGAAGTTGTTTTGGTGGCCGGGGATGAAGTCTCATGTGCAGTCCTGGATAAACTCATGTGATATTTGTCAACGGGTCGGGAAACCAAACCAAGTTATTCCTAAAGCTCCGTTGCACCCTATTCCTGTAATTGGGCCACCTTTTAGTAAGATTGTTGTTGACATGGTTGGTCCCCTCCCTCCCACAAAGGCTGGTAATAAATTTTTGTTAACCATCATGGATGTTGCCACTAGATACCCCGATGCATACCCCATGAAAAACGGCATGGCTAAGACGGTAGTCAGTAACTTGTTGTGGTACTTTTCAAGGTACGGGTACCCGGAGGAGATTCAGTCTGATCAGGGGTCCAATTTCACCTCCAATCTCTTTAAGCAAACAATGCAACAGCATGGAATACGGGCGGTGGTATCGTCAGCGTATCACCCTGAGAGCCAAGGGGTGCTTGAGCGGTGGCATGCCACCCTTAAAAGCATGCTCAGGTGTTATTGTGCTGATAACGGAAGAGATTGGGATCTTGGATTGCCGTATGTACTGTTTGCTGCTCGGGAAGTGCCTGGTGAGAGCCTGGGATTTAGTCCAAACGAGCTGATTTTTGGACACCGAGTCAGGGGCCCCCTTAATATGCTGCGGGAAATTTGTGAAGGAACTGTGCCGCCTTGTTCCTTGTTGAAGTATGTGTTTGAAAGCCGTGAGCGCATGCTTAAGAGTCTGGAGATGGCAGGTCGGAATTTAACAGGGTCACAAGCTTTAATGAAGGACAGGTATGATCGCAAAGTGAAGCTCCGGGAGTTCATTGTGGGACAGGAGGTGTTGATTTTGTTGCCTTTGGTGGGTAACCCCTTGTCGGCGAAGTATACTGGACCCTATAAAATTGTGGAGAAAATTTCGGACCTAGATTACCTCGTTGCCACTCCAGACAGGAGGAAGAAGAATCAGTTATGTCACGTGAACCTGATAAAAGAGTATGTGAGGCGCCCCTCTGAGCCTCTCACTGTCCCTGTGTTGGCTTGTTGCGGCCGTGGTGGAGAAGGAGAGGGGGACAGTCAAGCTTCAGAGGAGGATAGCTGGGATCACCATGTTTCAGCGGATCAGTGGGCGGGGAACTCGAGCCTAAGGGCTGACGAGGCTATAGCCCATTTGCCTGAGCCGCAATTTGAAGCTATCCGTCAGTTGCTCGGTTTATACCCCACTGTATTCGCTGAACATCCAGGCCTCACTACTCAGGCTATGCATGATGTTGACGTGGGGCACCATCTACCCTTTAAGTCAATCCCATACCGTGTGCCCCCCATAAAACTACCCGCTCTGAGGGATGAGTTGGAGTATATGCTCGGTAGAGGGTTGATAGAGAAAGGTACCGTTAAATGGACTTCCCCCGTAACACTGCAGCCTAAACCAGATGGCAAGGTACGCTTCTGTATTGATTTCCGTAGGCTAAACGGTTTGACTCCAACTAACCCATATCCTCTTCCTCGGGTTGATGATAGTGTTGATAAAATTGGTAATGCTCGGTTTTTGTCTAAAGTTGATTTAGTAAAAGGTTACTGGCAAGTACCTTTGTCCGAGCGCGCTAAAGAGGTATGTGGTTTTGTGGTGGACGGGAGTACTTACCGGTGTAATGTTATGCCCTACGGACTTAAGAATGCACCAGCAACGTTTCAGAACCTGATGAATGAAATTGTCAAGGACATTCCAAATTGCACCGTATACTTGGACGATGTAATCATTTATGATGACGACTTTGAGAGCCATTGTGAGCACCTGGAGACCTTGTTCCGGAAACTTAGTGAAGCAAGTCTGGTAGTAAATTTGGCAAAGTGTGACTTCGTAAAAGCCACTGTGCAGTACCTTGGGTTTGTAGTGGGAAGGGGACAGGTGTGCCCTCCTCAGAACAAGGTACAGGCTATCAATAAATTTCCGCACCCAACCACCAAGAAGCAGATCATGAGATTCTTGGGTATGATAGGCTACTACAGACGCTTTATAAAAGGTTACTCCACGGTGTTGGCACCTCTCACAGATTTGTTATCTAAAGACAAAAAGTTTTTGTGGGCGCCTGAGTGTGAAAAGGCTTTTAATTTAGTGAAGCATTTGCTGTGTACTCACCCGATACTCAGGGCCCCAGACTTTAACAGGCCTTTTCAGCTGGCAACAGATGCTAGTGGTGTAGGGGCTGGTGCCGTCTTGCTACAGACAGACAATGAAGGTGTGGAACACCCAGTAAGTTTCTTTTCTAAGAAGTTCAATGCTGCACAAAAGAACTATTCTACAATAGAAAAGGAATTACTGGCGATTGTGCTGTCACTCAGGCACTTCGAGGTGTATGTTCCAGCCTATGGCCCAGTCGTGGTTATCTACACTGATCATCACCCTTTGAGATTCCTAAATCAATTTCACAATCGCAATATGAGACTGACCCGGTGGTCATTGATGTTGCAGGAGTATAACCTGGACATCCGGCATATTGCGGGATGTGACAATGTGATTGCGGATTGTTTATCGAGGGTAGATGATCAGTCGTAGGCTATCACAGGTGTATGATCCCGAAGAGATTGACACACGGGTAGCCTCCTGCTTTGGTTTGAGTAGTATTTTGCGCTTGGTGCTTGTTGGCTCGCGGTTGTAGCCCAGCGTATTGGGTCGTAAAGCAGGATTGTTGAGCGTTTGGTATAGAAGAAAATAGGCTGCCCTTATAGTGCAGCCGGAAAAAAACATATTAAAATATAAAAATCATATAAAAACTCTTTCTTTTTGATATAGATAATTGTATAAGTTTGTCATAGCCTATAGTGTTTGAGTAGTCCACGAACTATCAAACGGCTGAGCTGCTGTAAGCTCGCTCTGGGAGCATGATATTATGTCTTTTACTATTGTTGGGAGGAGTTATGAAATGTGAATTTTTTTTTTATATAAGATGTGTTTTAGTGATAAACTCAGCGTTGTTTTAGTGCCATGCGGTCGCTGGTGTGAGGGGTTTGATGGGGTTCTGTATATCAGATTTTAGCTCAGGGTTGAGCAAGTAAAATCTTGGGGGAGGTGTGACGCATGTCGAGTATGAGCATGCTGTACAGAACGCCCAGTCAGGCCCCACCCTCGCTAGGATCGTCAGGGCAGGAACTTTGGCTGTAGTCTGTGTAGAGTTTCCTAACTCAGTTTATGTGAACCGTTGTACTATAAGTATTATCATTATGTATTTTGTTTTCTTCTAAGTCAACGAGTTCTATTTTATATCATTAGATATAAGTATTGTGTGTGGGACTTATATGTAATGATGAGAGGAGAGAGAGAGAGATATTACGTAACGGGGACCAGTGAGTGCGCCACGCGGGCAGATAGGCCTAATTCCCTCCTCCCTCCTCCCTTCCTCCCTTTCAGCGCGTGGGAAGTTCTTTGTCGATCCCAGATTGAGAGAGAATATGACGTCATGATTGCCAGTGGGCGGTCCTTAAGTAGTTTGAGATATGCCGCTAGAGGGCCGAGTATAAAAAGGGAGGTCTCGCCATGCTTTACTCAGAACTCATCAGGCAAAGCGACTTCTCATATCCCTTGCAACTATCCATATTCTTCCGACTGATGTGAACTTTCTCTACTCTCTGAACAGCCTATCTTCTTCTCTTCTCGTCCCTGTTTAACCTCCATGACCCCTTTGGTGCAGATTTAGTCAGCCAAAGTATTATCGCTTGAGTTCTCACGAGATAAGTGCCTGTTAGATAGCCTATTTTTGGAAGGGTTAACTAGAATAGGATTGATTGATGTTTGTTGCACTCGTATATGCATTTCCCTGTGTGCGATTATTCATGTTCCTGTTTTCTGCTGGTTTAGGCAATGCTAGACTGGGATAGGGTTTCTGAGTTGTGATTTCCTATGAGTACTAGGTTGCGGTTGAACCAGTACAATTGCAACGGAGACGTGGAACGCCTAGGTGGTCTTTCTGACTGTGTACCGTGGGAGTTTAGCACTGTGTTGCGAGTGAGGGCTTTTGCCTGTGCCACCCAACACTGTGCTATCTCATTTGCTTGACTTTGAGAGGATCGCCAGGAGAGAACCAGATACTAGTGATCTGGATCTCTCAAGAGAGCATCCCGTCAATTACCGTAATTTGGCCGCACAGTCTTAAGGACCTCGCTAGGCTACGAGCCGCTTGCTCAGCCATTGTCTCTTAACCTTAGATATCCCAGCTAGACTTTGCTCGACCAGCAGATACAGCATAGTATTGAAGCTTCTCCTTATGTATATTATTGTTTAAGCACTATTGATTTCATGTGTGGCACGCTTAGTTACTTCAGAGATTAGTGGCCCACGAGCACAATCTTAGTAGGCTATTGCCAGTGCATTGTCGGAGTACTTCTTCTTAATGTTTGCCATATCCTATTGCTTATTCTTATAATTCTTCTTATGTCAATTTAAAGCCTTTAATTACCAGTGAGTTATTCATTAAATTGCTGTTCAAAATCCGATACTTAC
>JBAKBP010036011.1:0-18877 GCA_037953745.1 Lithodes maja
CTGTTTTAGACAACACGATGCAGATCTACCTTGTGTACCATCTGTCTGCCAGTCTTGAATATACCATTAATATGGTTTAGTTTATTAACCCTTAAAGAGCGGCGCTCGACTTAAGTCGTGCACCAATTTTCAGCAAGTTAGGAGCATTATTAAGGCTTTTAATATAATAGGGTTAATATATGCACTGAAGTATCCAACTCTAGCTCTTCCCTTTTCCACTCTGATGGCACAACCATCAGTTCTTCCTCTGACAAAGTTGAAATCTTCACTCAAATGTTGCTAGAAACTCCACCTTGGATGATTCCGGTGCTATTCCTCCCTATCCACCCCCTTCCCTCCTACTTGTGCCTAATATCCTAATCTCTTCTAAAGATGTACTTTCTACCCTCTCTGGGCTTAATAATAAGAAGGCGTACGGTCTTCCTCCTGTTGTACTCAAAAACTGTGCTTACGAGCCTACCCCCCTGCCTAGGCAAACTCTTTAGTCTCTCAACCCTCTAACTATTGTCCAATTGCTCTCATCTCTTGTATCTCTAAAGTTTTTGAAACTATTCTTGTTTCCAAATTTCTTAAGCATTTCTCTTCTCATAATCTGCTCTCAGATCGCCAGTATGGCTTCCTTAAGGGTCGCTCTACTGGTGATCTTCTTTCATAGCATACTAACTCTTGGTCATCCTCCTTTCCGGACTTCGGTGAGACTTTTTCTGTTACACTAGACATATGGAAGGCCTTCGATTGTCTAGCACAAATCTTTAATTTCTAAACTACCCTCCTTCAGTTTCTATCCCTCCATCTGTGCCTTTGTCTCTAATTTCCTTTCCAGCCGTTCCATAGCTGCGGTTGTGGACGGCCATCGCTCACTTCCTCATCCTATCGCTCAATGGCAGGAGACTCGGTTGTGTGGCAGAGACAAAGTACTTGGGTCTCACGTTTGATTGCCGTTTGACTTGGGTTCCGCACTTGACAATTCTGAAGGCATCGTGTATGAAGGCTTTGAATCTGTTAATGGTTCTGTCACACACCTCTTGGGGTGCTGATCGCAGAACACTCCTGCAGTTGTTTCAGGCATTTGTCACATCCAAGCTGTCGTATGGCTGTGAGGTCTACTCCTCTGCCACGGACTCCAGACTTAAGACTATAGATGCTGTTCATCATGCTGGACTCAGTCTTGCAACTGGAGCTTTTCGGTCGTCTCCGATTCCCAGCTTGCTGGTGGAGGCTGGTGTACCTCCTTTAGATTTACTGCGTCAATCTGTGGTTGTATGTTGTTGGTTTCGGATTCGGCACCTTCCAGGCTGTCTTGTTTGTAGCCGTGTCTCTGGTCAATTTTTGTTTTCATATTATGGTCAACATCCTCGAATGCCTCATCCTTTTGGCTATAGAGTTCGTGAAGTTATGAAGGAGCTTAATCTATCGACGGTTCCTGTGAGTCCCATGCAAATGTCAAGGATTGCCCCCTGGGTCCTGCCTTAACCATCATTCTGCAGGTTTTTTACAGGCTCAAAGGATTCGGTCACTCCTCAGTCTCTTCTTAATTTGTTTTTGGAACATTCTTCTAGTCATAATAGTTCTGTGCCTGTGTATACTGATGGCTTTAAATCTGCCTCCGGTGTTGGTTTTGGTGTTGTGTTTCCTGACTTCACCCGTGGAGGTAGTCTTCCTTTAGCTGCCTCGGTTTTTACTGCGGAATTGTCTGCTATCATTTTAGCTCTGAAATTTGTGTTTGCTCACCGCAACAATCATTTTACTATTTTTAGTGATTCTCAAGGGGCTCTCATGGCTCTAAAATCTTTTAATTCTTCCCATCCTATAGTTTTAGCGATTTTAGAGTGGCTGTTTTTCTTTCATCGTTGAGGGAAGAGAGTGGATTTTTGTTTGGTCCCTGCGCATGTTGGTGTCAAAGGTAATGAAAGGGTGGATGCTTTGGCGAAACCTGCAGCTTTGAGACCTTCAAACGTAAATTACCCTCTGCCTGCTTCAGATCTGCGTACTCCTCTCATGCTGTCCGTGCTTGTTGGCAGGCACGGTGGGATTGTGTTACTATTAAAAAGCTCAGGGAAGTTACCAAATTAGTCTCGCCAAGAGCTTGCCCTACCATTCCTCGTAAATTGGAAACTGCTTCGGCTCGCCTCCGCATTGGACATACCAGGCTCACACACGGTTTCCTTATGTGTGGAGGTGTACCGCCATTCTGCAATGACTGTCTAGTTCCCCTTACTGTCCGGCACTTGCTGGTTGAGTGTCCCAGTTTGGTTGAATTACGTCGGAGGTTGCTTCGTCGGCACCGGAAGACAGATGGTACTTACTGTCTCTCTTCGGTGCTTGAGGGGGAGGCTGGTTCCCCTGGAGACGATGTGTTTTTATTTTTGAAAAAGGCTGGCCTCTTTCAGTTTTTATGATTGCATCGATTTTACTCTTGATATCTAATTTTACACATGTTGTTTTACAATTTTAGTTTTCTGCAAATATGTTAGCTTGTTCGGCGCCATATGACCTTGTTGTTGCGGTGCCAAGATTTCTATCAATAAATTCAAATTCCTCATCCTATCAACTCCGGTGTTCTTCACGGTTCTGTCCTATCTCCTATTCTCTTTCTAATTTTTATAATTTTTCTTCTCAACTGTACATCCAGTCACATTTATTCATATGCAGACGACTCTACCTTACACTACTCAATTAGTTTTCCAGAACTACCCTGCCATCAGTACCTCAAAAACAAAGGTAATGAAGCCATAGAACACTTATCTTCTGATCTAGCTATTATTTCCAATTGGGGTAGAGAAAACCTTGTTACATTTAATTCTTCCAAGACCCAATTTGTCCATCTTACTACCTGTCCAGAACCTCTAGAGGACTATCCCTTAGTCTTCAACAATACAAAACTCAATCCTTCATCTTCTCTCAATATTCTCGGTGTCTGTTATTCTTCTGCTCTCACTTGGAAGGACCATATTACTAGTCTTGCTAAAGGCCGTGTCATACAGAAGTCGAACCCACCCGAACCCGGCCGAATCAATTTAAAAATTCAAATTTCAGCCGGTTCCGGTCGATTCTGGTAACGCTTCGGGTGATCTTCGGTTATCTTCGGGAAGTTGTTGGGATGTTCTGGCCTCGAGAGTCGAATCATCCGGTGAATCGGCCAAAGGTTAATGCATTTGTTAACTTTTGGCGATGAATCGGGTCAAAAAAACGTTAAAAAAATATCGAGTCATGATCTAGTTACGTTCCAGTTACATTCGGATATATTCGAGTCATATTCGGGTTACATTCGACCTATTCGATTATATTTTGAATTGCCGATGATGACTCGAATTACTCTAACATGGGTCGAATGTAACCCGATGATAGTCGATATTACCCCGAAGGAAAATCGATGATATCTGGATGAATCTCTCATAAAATCGAATGTAACTCAAACGAGACTCGATATTGACCCAACCATGACCAGAAATGGCAGAATAACAGACAATGGAAAGTCGATGCTCACTCTAATAACAGTCGAATATCACCCTATCCATCTGTTTTTTCATTGTCTATGCTGGCTCGCTATTGCTCGCCAGGAAGAAATCGAAAACTGGATGGGGATAAACGTCTTAAAACAGTTGGATGAATGGGGCCGAATGGATACAAGCCAGGGAAAGAGAGAAATGGAGAGAGAGATAACAAAACAAGCTGGTGACCCCCCCCCCTAAGAATTTTGACCTGTTTGTTTAGAACAGGGTATAAGCACATCAATCAATCAAAGGAGGACTACGAGGGGATGACGCATAGCCGCACTCACCCTCTAACTCCACTCTTTGGGGTTGTTTACATAAAAATAAAAACAAATGTCAGGATGGCACACACACACACACACACACACACACACACACTGAAAGATAAGGAGATAGTTTATTGACCACTAATTTGTTACAGCTTCGTTACACACACACACACACATGCTACAAGATATACATTCTAAGCTGAGTACATTGTTGATTTCGTGTGTGCAATGTAGATTATACTGGTTGTAGCATAACTAGTCTACATATTATGAATAGTATTTTTAACACATTGAAGGAAACGCCACTAATCTGAAATTCATTATAGAACAAATTTATTATAAGAACCTTTTCAGTGCCGGTGATGTCCTATTAACTTTACTCTGGTTACCATTAGACGATAATATTCAGGTTAAAAAACAATTAGCAGGTTTCGAATTGTTTTACTTAATCCTTTTTAATACCACAGATCCTTCTTCAATATACTCTCATTATACTCTTGCAACTATTAGACGATTTTATTCAGCGCAGGAAGGGCGTCTACCCATTGAAATGCTTCAGACATTAATCCCTTTAGCTACCATAAATCCATCCTAAGCTTCATAAAATCGTCTAAATGTTGCTGAAATCAAATAAATATGACGTCACCGATATAGAAAGGGTTAACGAAAGATAATATAAGCGATTATATAACTTACTATGATCTTCGACCTATTCGACTAACGTTCGACCTATTCGACTGACGTTCGACCTAACTTCTTCTATTTCGGTTGTTGATCGACTGAGCTTTAGCTGAGCTTCGGTAATGATTCTGGTTATTTTCCCGTCTTCGGGGCATATTCGGCGCATGATCGAGGCTTCTCTCGTTCCACATCGGGTTTCCTTCGAGTTACGTACGGGGATTAATCGACTCATCATCGACTTTCATTCAGGTCCATCGGGTTATATTCAAAATTCATTCGGGTCGGTGTCGGGTTATATTTGACTCTGAGTTACTTTCGGGTAATTCGGTTGCATTCGGGAAAAATATGCAAGTTCTCGACTTAGGGCGGCAGTCGGCCAACGTTCGACTTCTGTATGACGCGGCCTTAAGGCAGCCTCCCAGAAGCTGGGTGTGCTCAGCCGCCTTAAGGGGTTCTTTACCACTGCCCTGCTTCTTGCTCTGTACAGGGGCACAGTGCACCCCTAGACAAAGTAGAAAGGAAAGTCTTTTGTATCATTAACTCATTTCCACTCACCAACTCTATGCAATCTCTCTTTCTTCGCCGCAATGTTGCATCTTTCTCGCTATTCTATCGCTACTACAATAATCAGTGTTCCTCGGAACTTTCCCAGTGTATACCACCTTCTCTACGTAGTGTACGTAGTATCCGTCTTGCAACACAATCCCACCCCTACTCTGTGCAACTCTCCAACCCAAGAGTGAAACGCTATTCTCAGATTTTCTTCTACTGTTGAGCTCTGGAACTCTCTACCAGAATCAGTCTTTCCCTCTTCCTATGACTTAAATTGCTTCAAACTCTGTGTGTCCTGGCATTTTAGCTCGAACGTCTTCTGATTTTGGCCCTTTCACTCTTTCAACTCTGGGGGAGGCACTCACTGCAGGCAGTTCTTCCTTTTGTCTCCCTCATTCACATAGGAAAAAACAAAAAACAAAAATAGTGTTGACAGTGACCGGGAACTGCTAGAAGCAATCGCACCAATGGTGGACACCAGTGAACTTAACAAGGCTTTTAATGCTAAAGAGATAAGTGATTTCATTATGAGATTGAAAAACAACAAATCAGCGGGTTTTGATTTAATAGTTAATGAATACATAAAGAGTACTAAAGATATCATGCTGCCCCTCTATGTTAATTTAATAGTTAATGAATACATAAAGAGTACTAAAGATATCATGCTGCCCCTCTATGTTAATTTTTGTAATAAAGTTTTGTACAGTGAAAAAATGTCTCACACTTGGTTAATTGGAGTAATTATTCTTATTTATAAAACAAAAAGGGAGATAGGAAAGTTGCGAATAACTACAGAGAAATAACCTTGTTGAGTTGCCTGGGGAAATTATTTACTTCTGTGATATATGATAGACTCTGTAAATGTTGTGAATACAATTATGTAATTAGGGAATTGCAAGTGGGTTTTCGACAGAGTTACTCAGCAATGAATCAAATTTTTCTGCTCAAACGTCTAATAGATTGTTTCAAGAAGAGAAGATTATTGAAATGACGGGGCTAGAGGGAAATGAGCCAGAACCTCCACCATACCTGCCCCCACATCGTAAAGAACCCCAACACCAAAACTACAGGATCGCCACCATAAAAGAAAAAGGCGAGTAAAGAAAAAGTCCTTCCCTAGGCAAGAAAATGAAATACCTCAGTGCCCCCTATCACCGCAGGTATGTCAACAAACCCCACTACCTGTACTTGCAGGATACGCGCCGCGCTAATCCTGTCCGACCGAGCCTCCAACACTGCCCGCTCCCCTCCTCAGGTGAACATCTCCAGCCAGAACCAGATCTAAACTACGATGAGGATTACTACATGGAAATACCACGTCAACCTCCACAGTTTCCACGAACGTTTTCCGACAGGAATAACCACCTCTACAACTACGAAGACGGCCAACAACGACAAAAGAAACTTAACAACTAGTAACTAAAGCATTACATAATATATCACAAATGTATATGAATCATAAATTTGTTTTTTTAATTATTATTCACTTGTACAAGCTTTCTAAGACCTAATTTTAATATTAATACATAAATATTAACATTACCTATGTAACAATTTATGTACTATATTTTTAAGGCAATTATTGACCACAACATAATTAAAAACCCGAGTTTCACATATCTCTCATATTCCGAAACGCACTAACCAAATACCAAATTAAAACCTGAATATTACCTGCCTGCAATAAAATATTGTTAGGCAAAACTGACTCCACTTTCGGGTATCTCGTTATTATAGTGAGCGTGCTTAGTCGTGAATCAGTTCTGAGAATACTTCCGTAGGGGTTATCCTAAATCCCCTTAAAAAAAGTATCCTGGGTGCAGTGACCAAGAGTAGTGTGTAGGAGACCTAAAAAGTTACCTTCTATTGTGTGTGTCTAACAACGGCGTCCCCCGCTGGTGTCTACAGACTGAGGAACCAACAAGCTTAGTGCTATGTCGCCAGATCTTTCACGGATCCTACTTCTCTTCCTCACCCCAAATTAAGTGTTTCTGTGTTACTGTGTTTCTGATATTGTTGTGAAGGTTATATAAGATATGCTAGTGTTCAAATTAACGTAATTATAGAAACCCATTTCTAACTCTCGTTTTCATAACCTATCCCTGGTGTTGAGAGAACAAAACACACCCTATATAAGATTTGATATATCTATAAGACTCTGGATATAACTCGTTTATATTCCATATAAACGTTATATATAAATTATATCTCAGATTTACACCGTACGTAATTACCAGTGAACACTCCCAGATCTTATTCTATTGTGTTATTATTTGCTGGGTACAAAAGTGCATATTTAAGTGTCCACAGAGAGTATAATTTCAGTCTATTCGTCCGACTAATTTAATCTGTATATACTCAGACGTCAAATTCAATTTACGCATTACTTAGAGTTTGAATTAATTCTTCTTTACCGGTACCTCCCGTCGTATTAAAATCCTTACGGCGAGATTATCAGCCACTTATTCCGGCTACTATTATTTTACCCTTCGTTCAGTGTATTTATATTCATCATTACTGTTCTATCAGCCACTTATTCCGACTAATCTTACTTTATTATCAGTTCCGTGAATTCATATTTATCATTACTGCTTTACTAACCATCTATTTTGGTTAATTTTATTAGCTTCTAGTTCTGTGCATTTATATTCTATATAAATGTTTATTCAGCCATCCATTTCGGCTAAGTATTATGTATTACTTGTTCAGTGATCATAATTGCTGAGGGGCACAGGGCCCTGGGTGGGGCTTTGGTTTCCCGGGCGTTTCCGCACCCTCCTCAGCTCCCCGCCATGGAGTGGCTTCGGTCACCCAGGCTTTATTGTGGTAGGCAGGGAGGGTTCTGTGGGGGCGCTCGGTTATGGCCTTGGCCTTGCTCGGGGCCTTGGGGCTGTTCGGCCAGGCAGCTTGGGGAACAACAACAACAACAACAACTTGTTCAGTGAGTTAATATTCATCATTCTGAGTTCATAGTCTAAATTCGATTTATATCTTCTTTTATCTAACGTCGAATTATTTTCTATATATCCTAGATTTGATTTTACAAATAAAATGTACCTTTTATGCATCACCTCAGTACAATTAACCTACCTCCTCCACCGCGGTACTTTGATGCCCATCTCACGGACACGCTACCTCGTGGCTATCTCACCCGCACTACCTAGCATACCTGAGGTCGCCAGATCCTTTGCCCCTATTTACCAGACTGTAACAGTCTCTTTGTGTATGTATATAGGATACATTTCCAAAGTAATTTGATTTACATTCTATATTTATGTAGTGTCAATATTTAACTTTGGATCTTCTTCTTGTGACATATTTACATTATAAATTATTGCAAACTATCAACGCATTATTTCTTCACTGTACTATCAATTGGACTTATGCTCTCATAGCTGAGTTCCGGATTGATCCTGTGCCCTGTATTCTAGCAAATTAAGAAATGCAGTTTGTGTACCGTGGAGATTTATTGAAATAAGAAGTATATTTATCAAAGCTAGTTGTGTTCCTGGTGAGCTATATTACGTTCTGAGTCTAACTAAATAGGAATTATAAGAACATATATATAAAGCGTACTGGATTACAGCGTTGCATAACAATTATAGTGTCTATGTGTAGACTATAGGAAAGCGTTTGATATGGTATGGAGAGATGCGTTATGGTATAAAATGATTGGGCATGGAATATGTGGTAAAATCCTAAAGCTTATACACAGTTTGGACACAAATATTAAATCGTGTGTTGCGGTGGATGTCGAGAAATCTGACTTTTTTGTTAGCCTTAACCCGGCAAGCGCGATAGACCTCACGGAAGGCTTCCTATAGGGAACGCGATAGGCCTCACGGAAGCAAGACCATAAAAAAAGCTTAAAAAAAAAAAGGGCCTATCAAAACAAAAGAATTTGTCTCTAGGTGAGATAATTCCCCTCCAGTACTCATCCATGTAAATCTCACCCACCCCCCTCCCCTCCTTCCCCACCTTATTCCCCCCTCCCTCCCCTCCTCAATTATCACCTATTTTCCCTCTTATTATCATCATTTATCGGTTATTTTTCTCTCCCGCGATAATGTAGCACAAGTGGGTTGCAGAAAAGATCGATATGTAACACCCAGACACCAGCCCACACTGCCCCGCTCGTCTCAGTTACCTCACAGACAGCGAGAGAGGAGGGTTGACTGTAGCTCTCTCTCGCCTGACATTACGGCCGGATGGCCAATATCTTTGTTTTTCACCACCCAAATGCTTTTCCCACTTATTTTAGCACTCTTGAAGGTTCATATATACATCATATATGTAAAATAAAAGCATACCGAAAACAAATAATGGTCTATATTGTAAATATAACGAATTCTGTCAGAATCCAAGGCTAGAAATGCACAAATAACTACCCTAGCCCCTAGGTCTATTTAGCGCTTACCGGGTTAATGGTGTTATGCAAGGGGAACATTTGTCGCCATTGTTGTTTTCATTATTTGTTAATGATTTAGAAACTAGTAAGTTGAACAATAACTGTAAATATTTGTATCTAGACGATGAATACGTTAATAACATGTTATGATTATTTGTATTTATGTACGCAGATGACACTAGTATTCTGGCAAATAGTGATGATAATTTGAAATGTGCTATGGCTGACTTGCAGACACTATGAAAAGTGGCAATTACAGATAAAGTGTGCCAAGACTAATATTATACATGTTGGAAATCGTAAATATATTCAGAACTGTGAATTTAAATGATTTAACGAGCGTATTGAAATTGTGGATTCATACAAATATCTACATATAAATTTTAACTATAACGCTAACCTAAATAAATCACAACTAGAACTAATAAAACTAGGATCAAGGGCTATGTACAGTTTAATAAGCAAAGGCAGGAGACTCGGCCATCCCATTATTAACCCTTAACTGTCGGCGCGCAACATAAGTCGAGTTAAATAAAGCTGGACTATGTGGCGGCGCTCGACATAGGTCGTATGGCAATTTCAGCACGTAATGTTGCTGAGAGAGAGAGACAAGTGGTGGCAGGAGAGTAGCGAGCGTATGACTGCTCCAGACCACCGCGGCGAACCTACTGACATGAATCCCACCTCCTCCCTCCCTCTCTCACTTGCTATATACGGAATTGTATGGGGAAAGTGTCTAATTACATGCTTTTTGCACTCGCATTGCACGGTTATTGCAAGAAAACTAGCCATCATAAAAGGATCGTTATGGTGTCATTCGAAAGCTCTGTTTATGCCCTTTCAGGGATAGATACTTGTTTTACGTTCTGGGTCTTATTTAGGCATGAAAATGATCACATAAACAGCCCTATTTTGGCTAAAAACACCCCGCTGGGCGGTACATATAAATAAACCGCCTAGGCCGCTAATAAGGTGTTAATGGAACTGTTCTCTTCCATGGTTTTTCCTATTGCTACATACAGATTTTTGAAAATGATAATGAACGTTAAATTAATCACGTGTAATGCTGTTATATATGGGGAAACGGGTTCGTATCCTATTTATATCCTAATATACACACCAATGATTGGATTTTGGTGTTGCATTCTCCAGGGTAAAACTAGCAAATTAAGCCATATATGGTATAATTGCATATATGAAATGAACTGTGAAGGTAGTTATAAATGGCCATGGCTGAAGCAGATAAGAAATATTCTAATCACGTGTGGTTACAGTAATATCTGGGAAACTCAGTGTCATTTCAATCCGATTTGGCTAGAGAAGGCAAGCAATAGACGTCTCAGAGATCAGTGGATTCAAAAATGGTACAGCGAACTGAATAATAAAACTTCATGCTTAAATTATAAACTATTCAAAGACATATACGAATATGAAATATATATATTTGTCGCTGAACAGGGAGACTCGTTGTAATATAATAAGATTTAGAACACACAATAATACATTATCAATTGTAACAGGTCGATATAATAACACTCCAAGAAAATTAGAAAATGCACTATCTGTAATCTCGAAGTCCTTCGTGATGAATATCATGCGGTGCTTGAATGCTCTAATGAAGAAGTTGTTAGGTATATAAATAAATATATTCCAAGGTATTACGTAATTAGACCAAACCTGCATCAATGATATAAACTAATAGGAGACAAAAGAAAAAAGACACAATCAAATATGTCTTTGTTCTTAAGAAAAATATTATCATTGTATCGTTAACTGTTTTCAAAGGGTCAATAGGGAATAGAATTTATACGGAATTTGATGTAGATCTAAATTATTTTTGGTGTCGGTTTATTTCAGCTATTGTATTCTGTTAATTAACCATTTGTTTTACTCATGCTTAATTAGCATGGTTTATATTGTTATCAGAGTGTTAATGAATGTGTAAAACAGGAAATGTATGAAATTGTGCTCCATACTTTTTATGTAAAAGTATGAGCTTAATAAATGTATTATTATTATTACTTCTGCCTCACATCATAATCTCTTCCAAAGATTATATTTTCCACCCTCTCTGGGCTTAATACTAAGAAGGAATACGGATCGGACGGTCTTCCTCCTATTGTACTACTGTAACACAACTGTGCTTTCGTGCCGAATCCCAGCCTAGGTTAACTCTTCCGTCTCTGTCTCTCCTCTAACGGACAAATGTCTATATAATTACAATGCCATGGACAAATGCCTGTACACATACAATATTATGGGTAATTGCCTATATAATGTACAGTATTAAAATATCGCAGTGATATCTCCCTTACATGTTCATCAAATCCAAAATTACTTTTACAGATGAAGAAACTGGGATCAAACCTGGCATATGAGTTTCAGTGCTGATACATGTAAGGTACTACATATAAATAGAACGCATACACTATAACAATATATCAATACATATAGCAATATAGACATAATACATGTATGCATATATACCATGACTAATTAAGAACAATATATTTATACGCAACATTGTTTAAGACGTCACTAAAATATATAAAATCATATAAATATATAATATACTCAAATCATTATATAAACTGAATGCTGCTGAATAGACCTGGAATAGTATGAAACTTCAATCCTACACCAATCACGAATATTTTGTCAAATACACGATTACTAAAGGATACCCAACATGGTTTCGAAAAAAATCTGTCCTGCTTAGCCAACCTTATAGACTTCCTCCATGACATCCTTAACTTATATGATGAAAGTAAATCTGTAGATATTATATACCTTGATTCCATAAAGCCTTTGATAAAGTTCGGTACTGACGCAAATTATTAAAGCTAAAAGGTCACAGAATACAAGGCTTTGTCTTAATTGGATATAATATTGGCTCAGAGAAAGAAAGCAGTAGAGTGTAGAAAGAGTAGTAATAAATGGGAAAGCATCAACATCGACCAATGTAACTAGCGCTGTATCTCAAGGATAAGTTTTGGGCCAATTCGCTTCCTAATCTACATTAATGGCATAGACAACGGTCTAACCTATACAATCTCAAAGTTTGCAGATGATACAAACATTACAAATACTGTACTCACAAATTAACATGTTGAAGATGTACATCACAATCTAAATAGGTTGCCACAGTGGGCTAAAATCTGGCAAATGAGCTTCAATGAAGAAAAATGCAAAGTACTTCACATCGGAAACCAAAATGAGAAAGCAAACTATTCAATCAATGGCACCCAGCTAGATAATGTAGACAGAGAAACGGACTTGGGAGTAACAATATCAAATAACCTATAATCTAGCCAACAATGTACAGAAGTTGTTAAAAAAAAGCAAGCAACATGATAGGTTTTATAAGCAGATCTTTTGAGCATAAATCCAAAGTTGTAATCTTCACTCTTTACAATTCGTTAGTCCGTTCACTTCGGGAATATTGCGTTCAGTCCTGTTGCCCTTATTACCAAAAAGATAGACAAACTGGAGCGAGTTAAACGTAGAGTGACCGAAATGGTACCGTGTTTGAGGAACAAACCATAAGGGGAGTGTCTAGAGGAATTGCATATTTGTCTCCTAACACAGCGGAGATTAAGAGGTGACTTCATTTAAGTTTTCAAGATCATCAAAGGCATCGACCATTTGAACTGTAGTTAGTACTTTACAATCAACCAGTCAAACTCCACAAGGGGAAATGGATACAATATCATTGGTAAATCATTTAACTTGCATGAATCTAAGAACTTCTTCTTTAATCGAGTTGTCAATCTGTGGAGTGTGCTTTCCCGAAATGTTTCTAGACTGCAGCACCGTTGATTCTATCAAAGTATGTCTAGACTAGCACCTTGCCCGAAACCCACGAATGACTGTATTTGTAAATTTATAAATGGTTTCCTAGTCTTGATTGTTATTATATTAACCTAATGAATTCAGTCTTTATCATATTGTCCCGGAGAAACTATTGGGTTCTTAAAACAGCAAGACCTGTTGTTACTTGATTGCCTTTGTACTCTTACATCAACCCTTCTTTTAGTAAAGTCACAAGCAGGCGAAGAAGACAAACTACCTACTATTCACCTAAGGTACACACCAGCATTATAATTATATGTCACGCCCTTCAGAATCAGTTCGTTGGGTAGCACGCCCTTCACAGCAACATCCAGCCACTTGTCTACGTCCTTCGCTGCTCAACCGACACCTATTGCAGTCACAACCTTTCCACCCCTTGACACGCCCTTCACAGTCAAGACCTGTCTTAGCAACACTCTCTTTGCAGTCGCCCCCCCACCTTTGGCTCGCTTATCGCAGCCTAAACCTTTACACTGTCACCTCCCCTCCCGGCACGCCCTTCACAGCCAGTAACCCCCTTGTGACATGCCCTCACAGTCACGCCCCATTTCCTCTCTTGGCACACCCATTGCAGCGCTCACAACGCCCAGTAAGAGAGAAGACTGCAATCCTTGTCATACAACTGCCGGCAAAGATATTCCCTTCTGACGCGAGCTAGCATTTTAATCTTATCTTTTTTACCCTTCTGTAAGTTAATAATTGAATACAAATCCTACCCTGTCTAAATATATTCATACAGTAATACCAGGATCTGACAATATTTCTGCGGCTGTATTCTAGTAGTGGATCAGGGATATTATCCGTCTTGTTTTGCAAAAATACAACACAGCATTTGAGACCACAATAGACAGTTAGCTAGCTATACACTTGCAATATTAATATCAATGAGTTATGCGCTTTGTCGTCTCCAGAAGCTTTGAGGCGTCCTCCTAAACGGGTCCCTCCACGACATTGAACACCAAGACAAACGGGTGGATGGGACTCGTTAGCCTTGGTCGGCAACTCATCTAGGGGAGACAACCTTATACAAATCCGGGTGGATGGGACTCGTCAGCCTTGGTTGGCAACCTGTCTAGGGGAGTAAACCTGATACAAATCCGTACTGCTTACCTAAGGGTAAGGCAGGTTAGTGGATGGATTAGCCGAACACCACTGTAGAAAAATAGTGCTAACAAGATACACAGAGGGCCTCGGAGTCGGACGGATCCTGAATTGAGTGGTCAATCCTGTAAGTCCTTCACTAAACTGGCTCGGGTTGTCCCTCTCACAGGGAATAGGTCCGCTTGGGGGCATTCTGTGTATGGCCACCCTCGTAAGGGGAGTAAGGCGTCTGGCAATAGATAGATAGATAGACCAAAGTTGTTTGTAGAGCCAAAATGAACAAAGTGAATATGTGTGCATTTTCGCTACTCTCGCTAAGTAGGTCATTTTGCTGCATTTACGACGCCCCATACTAAAACAGAAAATACATTTGTCAATGTAATTTTTTACTTTTGACAGTAAATACTCACGCGTAGGTCCATGTGTGTAAACAGGTACGATTGTCATAACAAGGGTCAATGAATTGATATGCCTGGGATGGCTAAATTGCTAGGCGACAATGCACCGCGAGATTGTGTTTTTTTTTTTTTTTTTGCCATGTGGATGGGGCAGACAACAGGAAAAACTGCCTGTAACGAGTGCCTCCTCCAGAGTTGAAAGAGTAACAGGGCCAAAATCAAGGAATGTTGGAGCCAAAATGTTTGGACACACAGAGTTTGAAGCAATTTATGTCATAGGATGAAGGAAATATGGACTCAGGGGGAGAATTCCAGAGCTCAGCTGTTGAATAGAAGAAAGATTGGGACTATCGTTTCACTCTTGGGTTGAAGAGTTGCACAGAGTAGGGGTGGGATTGTGTTGCCAGATGGGTATTATGTATCCTACATAGAGGAGGTGGTGTACACTGACAGGGCTCTGAGGAACAATGACTATTGTAATAGCGCTAGAATAGTGAGAGAGATGCAATATTTTGGCGAAGTGAGAGAGATTGCAGATAATCGGTGAGTGGACGGGAGTTAATGAGACAAAAGGCTTTCTTTTCTACTTTGTCTAGAAAAGTGCTGTGTAAGAGGATCTTCCCTACAAATGAGAACAATACTCAATACAAGGATGCACTGAGCCCCTGTACAGAGCAAGCAGCCGTGCAGAGGTAAAGAACCCTTTGAGGCGGTTGAGCACACCCAGTTTCTGGAAACCATTTTATGTTTTTTCCAAGAGATCAGAAGAAAAAGAGCCACCGATAATACTGAAAGAAGATGAAGGGTTGATTTTTGTATTGTAGAAATATTAGGGATAGTCCTCTGGGAGTTCTCGACGGGTAGATGAATGGAAACATTGGGCTTTGGAAGCATTATAAGCAACAAGGTTTTCTCTGCCCCAATTGAAAATGGTAGTTAGCTCAGAAGATAATTGTTCAATGGCTTCATCACGTTTGTTTTTGAGGGATCGCTTGCTGAGGCATTCTCAAAAACTAGTTGACTAGTGTGGGGTAAAGTTGTCAGCATATGAGGGGATCACATTCTCTTCTCTATACACCTCCAAACTCATATTGGGTATAATATGAAATGCATTGCTGTTGTCAAAACAATTGTATGAAGTATAGATAAGTTTAAAATGAAGGCATGACATCGAAATAGTGTAGCTGCTATTGTTTCAATTCATACAAATATGTAGAGTATTTACTTTGCATTGAAAAAAAAATTAACTAAACAAGCACACCGCTCTCAACCCTCCAACTATCGTCCAATTGCTCTCATCTCTTGTATTTTCAAAGTTTTTGAAGCTATTCTTGCTTTCAAATTTCTTAACACTCAAGCCGCGGGTCTCGACATATGTCGAGTGAGAGAACCATGGCCTATTCAGCGGGTCCTGACAATATTCGGGTTGGATTTTGAGCACATTATCGGCTCAGAGAGAGAGTCCACGCATTAGGAGGACCGCAGGCCGGCTCTGACCGTTTGGCGTGGACCTAGTCCTGCCACTGACAGCCCCACCACACCTTTACACATCCCTGGCCTCTCGAATGCAAGGATATTCTGAGGAAATTACTGTATTTTAGAGTTTTTGCACTCGTGTTGCAACATCATTGCAAGAGAACCAGTGGTTGTAGAAGGATGATTCAGGTGTCATTCGAAAGCTCTATTATCTCCCTTTCACGGATAAATAATTTTATTACGCTCTGACTCTTGTTTATGCATGGAATGAAGCTCATTTTGGGTAAATATGCCCGCCACACAGGCAGAAGACATCTCAAATATCCCCGTCCGTAAGGGCTTAAGCATTTCTCTTCTCATAATCTGCTCTCAGATCGCCAGTATGGCTTCCTTAACCCTCCAGCCCCGGGGGCTATAGCTTACGACTGTACTGCTGTACCGGGGGTTTTGAGGATTTTTGGCCTATGTTAACTACTCTGTAAATGAATGAATATTGCATGTAATGTTGTGAATAAAAAAAAATAATGTTCCACAAACCTTACTCTGTCGAATGGCGTTGAGTAGAGGTCTCTAGCCCCTCTGGTTGCATAATGGTGAGCGCGGGAAGACGAGTGCTTTTTTATGCGGGAATTTCCTCCCGCGTCCGAAAGCGTCGGCCCGCCCTGGCTACGACGCACCTAGCCGCTCGCCGCGCCAAAGTATTTATCTCCCTTAGACGATTTTAGTGTTTGATATTGAGAATGTGATGTTTATTTGATATTTTCTAGTTATTTTGAGGCCAATTATATAAAATATGTTTATTAGGGTATCAATTTCACTGATATTGGTAATTTTCACTCGATACCGTACATTTTATTAGTAATTGAGGTAGGTTATTGTTGTATTAGGCACTGATTATTCGTTTTCACAGGTGTTTATTATACTTTGGCCATCAAATCTTAGGTCTTGTGTCACTTTCACTTTGACAAATATGCTTTAGAGAGTGTCACTGTCACTGATAATGCTCATTTTCACTCGATACCGTACATTTTATTAGTAATTGAGGTAGGTTATTGTTGTATTAGGCACTGATTATTCGTTATCACAGGTGTTTATTATACTTTGGCCATCAAATCTTAGGTCTTGTGTCACTTTCACTTAGTTATATGATTTGTAAACGTTTTATATACAATTTATTGTGTCTTTTTTCACTGATTTCTATATTTCTATAGGTTCTAATCATATGAATGTCACTTGGTATATACATATGTGTCACTTTCACATATTATTATGGTGGAATTGTATTTGTATCAATTTTCTCATAATACTTGACTTTTTTATTATAATACATTGGTTTTCTTCCACTTTTTGCCTATATATAATTATAGTGTACATATTGTCATTTTATTTGGCAATTTCAGTATGATTATTAGAACTCCTGCTTGGTGTGGTAAGCAGCGAAGCACCCTACAGCACAGAGTGCCACCTAGCACTCCACACACTCCGTGGTTGACTTTTTACCTGGGTGCGGCCTCACCCTGCTGTGGTAGCAGACATGGCACCGCTTCTGATTTGTTCTTCCTGCTGCATTCTGAGGAAAGAAACCAAGCTGGTGCCTAAGCAGGTATGGAGCAGACTGCAAGCGGTCGATAACGGCGGGCCCAGGATGTGCCACTGCCCTCTGTGGCGTAGCATACTTCTCCAGGAGCTCCGTCAACACCTGCTTTTGGAACCTCCGCAGGCTATTGAACTTCAGGGGTGGGTTCTCATTCCGAAGCCTGTATATATTATAGGCATTCAGAACTGACATGTCCACCATATGCAGAAAGAACTTTTTGTACCATCTGCACGAGGTACGCAGGCAGTCAATGAAGCCTATCTGCATGTCGGACTTGTCCACCAGCCTCATGTTGACGTTGTAGTCCAGGACAGCATCGGGCTTGGTCACCCTGGCCTGGGTGCGGCGATCCACCTTGCCAGTCTCCACCATTTCCCCCTTGTGGATGGTGGTCAGGAGGTTGACCTTCCGCTGGTCGTGCCAGTGGATAGCCAGAATGGGCCCCGACTTCTTCTTGAAGACATCACCTTTTTTGGTCTTTGCAGGGAAAGTTGGCATGCCCTTCCTTCTCCCTCGTACTGTGCCTACAGTCCCCGTCTTGCGCTCATGCAGGTACTGTGAGAGAGTGGGGGACGTGTAATAGTTGTCCGTGTAGAGGACGTGATTCTTATGGAAGTAGCGGTCCATCATGGCTTGCACCACTGCTCCGCCAAAGCCAATGAGGGGGTCCACAAGCACGTCCCCTTCCTTCCCGCTGTAGACCAGGAAGTCCAGGACATAGCCAGTTTGGCAGTCGCACAGCACAAAGAATTTTATGCCAAAGCGATGTCTTTTTGAGGGGATGTACTGCCGGAAGCTGAGTTTTCCCCGGAACAGCACAAGAGACTCGTCAATGACGACCTTGCGGAAGGGCTTGAAGTAGGAGGTGAAGCGTTCTCGCATCATCTCATACAACGTCCTAATCTTCCACAGCTTGTCTGGGCGGTGGACGTCGGTGTTGGTGACAAGATGGAGCGCTGCGAGGATATCAAGGTACCGGTCGCGAGCCATATATTTCCCGAAGGCAGGGGTTGAAATCAGATCATTGGTGATCCAATAGTCAGGCAACC
>JBAKBP010036012.1:0-18877 GCA_037953745.1 Lithodes maja
CTGTACCTTGTGTTTGTAGACCTGGAGAAAGCCTTTGATAGGGTGCCCAGAGATGTGCAGTGGGCTATGAGAAAACTTGGCGTAGTGGACTAAGTGGAGTGGTTGGTGCATATGATAATGAAGATGTATGAAGACTCACAAACGGCAGTGTGGGTGAAAGGTGTACTGAGTGAGGAGTCCACTAGGGCTCTGTGTTAAGCCCTCTCCTCTTTGATATAGTTATGGAGGCACTATCTGGAGATTTTAGAGCTGGACTCCCCTGGGAACTGCTATACGCAGATAACACTGACCCTCGTGCATACTATAACAGTTATTTACTTCAACCTTCCTGTATAATCATTCAAATAATTTAACTATGTATATTTAATTACAACTGTATTGCTCATCTCCTTGTACTTAAGGCCACAAACATATCAAACACACCTTGTAGTGTGCCCTATGTTCCCTACCGGTACCGACTCACTTTTATAGCTCGCTGGCACAAGTCGCCTTTCTCTTTATATACTGTAATGTGGTAAGTGGGTGGTGCCCATCATTCACTCAATTTTTGTGCAGATCTGCCCTATAGCCTAAATAAGTACAGCTCTCCATATAATGACAAGCACCAATAGTTTCCAGTATTTATCTTGCTAACTTTTTCACAAAGCAGGGTTGTAATCATAAAAGGTGCATTTATGTTATTGTAGGCTATGCTACCTAAACTGTGGCTTTGCAGAGGCCCATTGATAATCATATTGTCCCAAATGTCATTGTCAAAATATGGGTGTTTAACTGTTTAACCCTTCCTGCCCGGGCAGTATTTTAAAATGCCGCAAATTGCGAAAGCCAGGAGCCCGAGTGGCATTTTAAAATCTGTATGCTTCAAAGCGTCCTAAGCGTGCTATGAAAGGCAAAACGTTTGTAAACAAGGTCTATCGTAGCCATAGACTCCTCTACATAAGGACTGGCATCGGCCATACTCGGGTCCCGGAACTTGGGTCCATTGTCAGGCCCACAAACTGAGGTCTTATTTTAGTTTTACTGGATATGGGACTTTGTGTTTTTACTCTACAACATCTTATTAACTAGAGCAACCAAGTAAAGGAAAATAAAAAGTTTGTTTTTGGTTGATTGACTCATAAGTCTCTTTCGTGATTGAACATAATAGGAAAATATACAGTTATAATGAGATAGTTTATAAGAACATGTATTATACAAGCAAAGCATCATACCATGACTTACATTAATTAAATATTAGAAGAAATTAAAGTAAAACCTTTGCAAAATATTACTTTACACATAATTTTACATATATCAAAAGTCACATAACACAATAATTAACTTAAACATTAGAAAGTTTCTCTTGTCGCCTTAAGCAGCCTAGTGTACACTCCCGAGCGCTTGTATTAAATACAAAGGCCTTTAACACATTACACAATGTCTGGCATGCTCCTGAATGGCTAGCTAAAGGAGCATCTACATAAGACAAGCATTGTTTCAAGTTATTGCGACAACACTTTTTCGAGTCTTGAAGAGACATTTGAAGGGTGATGCCACTATGTACAAAGAAGACAGTAGCCAGTGTAGGCATACTCAGCCCACCTCGATGATTGAGCGCAGTCAAAAACTCTGATGACAAGCATTCCCCAGAATCTACTTCCTGTTGTCCATGCTTATGAGCTAAAAATCCCCCAATGTAGACAATTTTATGTTTTAAAGTATCATCTGAATCTAGAAGTAGTTGAGTGTCTTGTAATGTCAGCTCTTCCAGAAGTTGTAAATCACCATCATCTATTGCTGCTGTACAAAATTCACAGCTTACTTCTTTGGCTCGGTCAGGAACGATGTCACGTTTCAACAGCTGATGCAACTGCTGTACTTTGGATGCTGCTTGAACATCCCCAATGTCAATGTAAAAATTTCCTCCACTACGTTGTCTTGCTTGACCAAAAAACTTTTCTAGGGGATCTTGTGAAAAAACAGCAGGTAGGATGTAAGCAAAATCATGGGTTTCAAAAAGATATTGTGCTGCTTCTATGTTATACCTTGTTGTGATGACAAAGGCATCTGCTGTTGACTGTGTTAGTTTCTTCTCTCTGCCATGCCCACCAGTCCACCGACAGCTGGATACAACTACACATTTCCTGCAGAGCTTTGAAGTTTGTACAGTTTAATGTCCAAGGTTCACGATATTGGTCTCGTAAATGAACTGCACTGCGCTGTACTTGCTTTTAACATTCATCATTTTAAACCAATTGGTTACCAGTGTTATGTATATCACTGTTCCATCCTGAAATTTAACAGTTCCTTTAAGACCTTCAAATGCAGCAATCGTTTTCTCATTGAACACTTGGCAAACTAAGGGCACACTCTGACGTTGCAATGGTTTAGGAAATACTGATGAGCGTGTGAGTTTTGTCAGACGAAGTGGTGTCTTCTGATCTTCATTGTAAAGAGCTTTAACATCACTCCAACACGCCAAATATTCTGTACCGTCCTTGCTAAAATGTAATTCTTGACATTTCTCTGTGATCCAGTTGTTTCTCATATTCTTGAGGATGTGAACATAATCATAGACAAGGAAAACATTTATGCCATCTGGTGCTAGTGTTACTTTTCCAGGACCCCCAAGCATTCTGTAAACAGCTTGATTCAGTGGACAGTTGTCACAGACGAACGATACTGGATGGCCACCACTAGCTTTAACAACATTACAGCCTCAAGTAATATTTCCTTCAGTTAAATAGCATTCAGTTTTGATACAGGATAAATTCGTATGATGTACAGTGGTCCTCCATAGTGACAAACAACTTCAATAGCAAGAGCAGATGTTGCTAGATTTTCTGGTCCGTTTGTTGCATAGCCTACTATATGCTCTCCTGTAAATCTAAGGGCCTGCTTAAGCTTGACTTCATCAAACAAAATGTTAACTAACCGCTGTTATGGCTTCAACTGATCAAAAAGGATTGGGAGACACTTGTCAGCATAAGTGCGAGATAACAATTGGCGAATCTGTTTCTCACAAGGAAGACTAATTGCTTTGGAGTTTCTAAGCATTCTATATGCTGCGGGTGATATACAAAACAGTTCTGCTGCAAGAATTAACATATGCTTTGTATATCGGCGATTTTTAGGAGGAATAAGAAGGAGTTGTAACTGTGCTTGAATGAACTGAAAACCTTCAATTTCATGAAATTCTGTGATAGAGTCAAGTTCTGAAATTATTCTTTTTAAGCGTCAGTATTAGTCGCTTCATGAGTGTTCATAATTTCTTCAATTTGAGACCACTTACTTACCAAGCTATTTTTTTTTTGAAGATTCAGTTTACTTTTTGGTATCTCCAAGCCACTTTTCTCTGCTACTACCAGCTGCAGAAAACCAAAAGGAGACTGTACCTCTTTAAAATGAAGAAACTTATCAACTGATCTGTCTTAAACATTGTCAGTTCTCTACCATTTTGCATTATATAAAAACTCTTCCCAGTGTTTCCCAATCTCTCCTGCAAATTTGTCATAACTATGCATTTTGTCTTGTTCATTTTCAAATTCAGTTTGTTTTTTAAGTCTTGCTTCACTTGTCACTGTTTTAGTTAACCTAGGAGCTTACGTAAGTTGTTTGAGGCAAGACTTGGGTACACCTTTAAAAACTGTAGGAGGCCCAGCTGGTCGTTTTCCTCCCCGAACTGTGACCCCAATCGCAGTCGAAGTGTGATGCACAAATCCAGTTTCGACCTGTCTCTCAAACTTTCTGGGCTATTTGGCATAGCACTAATCCATGCATGTCGTTCTTGTTCTTCATTCGGGAAACACACCATAGGACTGTATGGCTCTCCCCTGTAGTTACCACGACAATTGAATGCAGCACATCTTTTCGGCATTGTTCCTGTAAAGCAAAAAAACAAGAATAGTTGTAAAATGGTTATCAGTACATATCAAAGCAACCCGTTGACATCAGCTAAATAAGTTGTTAACACAGATCCTTTTGTGACTGGTAAGTATTTATAAGAAAATTACTTACAATAAGCTGAGAGATAACGAACAACAGAACAAAAATGTGTTGCCTCTAACCTGTCTCGTGGGTGACTGGCGTCTGGCATCGTCCTGGGCTGTTAGTTTTCTGGCGAGACATTATGTCGCCAATATGGCGGGGATATGGACGATTGCGTGTGAAATTACATGCATTTATATGTAAAGTTGTGTTTGTGTACATATTTTTGTGTTTAAGAAAGTCGGAGAGACCACTGCTTTCATGATACTGCTTTTAAGCAATGGACCCAAGTTTCAAACTCCGAGTGCTCGTTTCCAGTCCTTATGTAAAGGGGTCTATGATCGTAGCCCTGCCAAGCCTCAACAACAAGAAGAAGTCCGACTTTGTCCGCCAAAGTGTTTGATATGGCTAAATACGTGGCAAAACTCTCTCCACGGAAATCGTTATCACACCTGAACCAGTTGACCTAGAGAGCTCTACTCAAAGCCATTCTACAAATACAAGTAAGGGCTACATTGAGATTTGTGTGAATTCTCCTAGCTATTAAATTAACAAAAATAGGCATATGTTTAAATACAACGTTTTTTGGCCAGATCGCCCGGGTAAGACTATCAACATTTACAAATACTGCCCGTGCAAGAAGGGTTAGCAGCTGGATGGTTTATAGGCCAACGTTTTTTGGCCAGATCGCCCGGGTAAGACGATAAACATTTACAAATACTGCCCGTGCAAGAAGGGTTAGCAGCTGGTAGGTTTTAAATTCCAAAATATGTGGTACAGTACTGGTACCGGTATACACATTTTAACTTTGTGTTGTCTTTTAGTTAAATTAAATGTACTATAATTATTTCCTATTAATCTATTTTGCATTGCAGAAACAACTGGTACTCCATCTGATTGGTCTACACATAGACAGCCTGTGACTCCACTATTCCTGATGGCCATGTGGAAATAATAGAAGAGTGTCCTCCATTTCAGAAAGGTTTATGCTCTAAACCCGGGAACGGTGAGAAGACTTAACCCTCTCACGTTTTTTACGCAATTTTGAGCCTATTAGGGATACTTTAAAGCCTTTGTTACCATCAGGGGTATTTAGAAACCTTTAGTTTAGTTACTTCAACCTCTGCAGTTGTCTTGAGTTAGCTGTGGGCAGAAAACTAATTTTGGAGAGGTAAGAGTGAGAGAACTCAATTTATTATTGCTAATCTGGCAACCTCTGCGTCATAAATGCGTGAAAGGGTTAAGGGGACCCGGCCGCTTTTTAATAGGGGGTCACACTGAAGTTCGGGCTGATTTCAATGAGATTTGCACACGTAGCCTATAGAGGATGATGTAACAAGGATTTTTTGTTTTTATTCTAGGTCAATTAGTTCCTGAATTAGGGTGCAAATTAGCTCGAAAATTAAACAAATATTCTGAAGTCGAATAGTTCGAAACCCAAGCACTATAATATTTTCAGAAGGATCAGCCAACTCAGGACAGGCGGTTTTACAACTATTGTTTGTTTGTTTTGTATCTAATTGCAGAATTAGGTGACTCGGAAATTAGATAATGATGTTGTACTTGGTGGTTAGCTACCTATGCCAAGGGGCTGTGTATCAACTGCAACAAAAGGAGACAATAGCTTTATAGAGTATTTCACGCGCTTTCCAATGGTATATAAAACATTCCTAGGGCCCAATAATTCATTTTTTATTAGATCCCAAAGCGAGACAAAACAGGTGTTGAGAAAAACATGTGAAACTCTAAGGTAATTGGGTGAACATTCTTAACTTTCCTTTTTGGTTTACACTATTTTACGCAGGAACATGGCAGAGTAGAAGATACAGCTTTTGGGAGGTTGTAGAGTATTTTACGCTCTTTCCATTTATATTATGTGTATGATCCTCGTACGAGCAGTAGTTACTGAGCCTGTCAATTTCAAAGTTCGCTATATAACTTTTTTAGAAATACCGGAAAAGTTTGGAAAACATAAAAAAACAATGGGTTTTCAATAATAAAATTTCACTGGTTTATGAAGGGATGTTGAGTAAGCACATTTTAATACTTGCCGGTCCCCTTAAGAGGTTTTGGTGGTGAAAGGCGACGAACATCTTAAGATCCAAGGCCTAAAAAAAAAATTTTATAAGGTCCCAGTATTACTTAAAACAAAGGAATATATGATTAAGTGAGATAATTCCCCTCCATACCTCCTATCACGCCTCCACATGTGTCAAAATCCCCACTTTCCCCACCTCGGTTTACTTACCGTGCCAACCCGGTTCCAAGGTCCGGTCCTGCGCCTATCAAGTGCGTGGTGGGAGAGAGACTTCAGTCTGCCTCTAGGCTTCGGAGAGAGAGGGTATTGGTCGCATTCGCCTCACATTTCATGACTGGACGGTCGGTACTATTCCCACTTGTTTTTATTGCTGTTACATGTTCATATCTTCATATTAAACGTAAAATAGGCGCATATAAATATTGATTGATTGATAGAAATCCTGGCACCGCAACAACGTCATATGGCGCCGAACAAGCCAACTTATTTGCGTAAAAATAAAATCTTGAAAGAATAATTAGATATCAAAGTAAAAGCAATGCAATCATCAAAACTGAAAGAGGCTAGCCTCTTTCAAAAATAAAAACACATCGTCTCCAGGAGAACCAGCCTCCCCTCCAAGCATCGAAGAGATACAATAAGTACCATCTGCCTTCCGGTGCTGCAAAAACAACCTCCGATGTAAGTCGACCAAACTGGGACAACCAGCAAGTGACGGACAGTAAGGGGAACTAGACAGTCATCACAGAATGGTGGTACACCTCCACACATACGGAACTCGTGTGTGAGCTTGGCATGTCCAATGCGGAGGCGAGCCAAAGCAGTTTCCAACTTGCGAGGAATGGTAGGGCAAGCTTTTGGCTAGACTAATTTGTTAACTTCCCTGAGCTTATTAACAGTAACACAATCCAACCGTGCCTGCCAACGAGCACGAACAGCAAACATGAGAGGAGCAGATCATAAGCAGGCAGAGGGTAATTTACATGTGAAGGTCTCAAAGCTGCAGCTTTAGCCAAAGCATCCACCCTTTCATTACCCTTGACACCAACATGTGCAGGGACCCAACAAAAATCCACTCTGTTTTTCCCTGGACGATGAATGAGAAACAGCCAATCTAAAATCGCTAAAACTATAGGATGGGAAGAATTAAAAGATTCAAGAGCCATGAGAGCCCCTTGAGAATCACTACAAATAGTAAAATGATTGTTTTGGTGAGAAAACACCAATTTCAGAGCTAAAATTATATGAGGCAGCTAAAGGAAGACTACCTCCACGGCTGAAGTCAGGGAACACAACACCAAAACCAATACCGGAGGCAGATTTAGAGCCATTAGTATACACAGGCACAGAACTATCATGACTAGAAAAATGTTCCACAAACAAATGAAAAAGAGACTGAGGAGTGACTGAATCCTTTGAGCCTTTAAAAAACCTGCAGAATGGTGGTTCAGGCAAGACCCAGGGTGCAATCCTCGGAATTTGCACAGGAACCATAGACAGATTAACCCCCCCCCCAAGACAGATTATATTAACTTACTGACGAGGAGGTGGCTGACACAGTATTATCCCCACAACTGTCAAAATCTCACTGAGGGACCGTTAGAAGTCGGAGGAACATGGGGTTGCCACCATTCGACAGATTTTGATCTAACTTACTGAGCTCAATATGACGCTAGAGCGTCATATAACTTATTAGAGATCTTAAGATAAGTTCATATGACGCTCTAGTGTCAAATGAGTATTTTGGCCAAACCTGAGTCGGAGAGTGTTAAGCTCGTTCATAATTTCCCGAACTATATAGCCAAAAGGATGAGGCATTCGAGGATGCTGACCATAATATGAAAACAAAGATTGTCCCGAGACACGGGTACAAACAAGAGAGCCTGGAAGGCGCCGAATCCGAAACCAACAGCGTACAACCACAGATTGACGCAGTAAACCTAAGGGAGGTACACCAGCCTCCACCAGCAAGCTGGGAATCGGAGACGATGAGGTGTTTCTTTCTTCATCAGAGTCATTATTAGAACATTGGCTTGATATGTAGCCTATGAGAACAATCATGAACCAGCAAGTGTTGTGACATAATTATATACTGAGTGTCTATATTACTTTTCTGAAGTATGCTATTCAAACAAACACTGAGCAAGACCACAATGCAGTAAATATTTTCATTGATAAAATTAACAAAAGGAACAAGTTATAGTCGTGCAGTGCAGTTGAAGAGCACAACAGATGACGACATTTTAGAAAATGATTTATTAGAAGAAATTAAATATGTAGAATCTCCATAACTTTCATCATTTCAACATTCAGATCTTCGCTATGTCCTCATAATGATGGCTCTTCTTAGAAATGAATGCCATCCTGGAGTATTAGCAAATATGACTGTAAGTGAGCTGGATAATGCCAAGAAAGTTATTGAAGAGCATTGGAATCTAGCACCAAGATTCCGGATCAAGTTTATATCTTACATGGCCTGGAAAAGCCATCACTTCTGATGATGTCAGAAAGGGGCTGGAGAGTATCAGGAAAACAATTTCCTCGCCACCTTTGCCACCGTCTCTCAACGGCTGAAAGAAACTGTCGACTATACAAAGTGTTCAGACTGCCAATATCCTATATACAACTATGGGGGGTTCCAATGAAAGGGAATGTTCCAGTGGTACCGTTACTTCTGTTTTGAGTTGCATAGAAAACTCAGTGAGCATGATTTAGTAGCCCTATCAAGTGCCATTGATTATAAGGACCGTAATTGTTCGACTATACCCATAAACAATGAGAGAGGTAAGTTCAAGAAAGGTTCCTGTGGGCACAGTTTTTTCACTGATGCTGAATGAAATATAATCAAAGATGATTTTATGGAATTTGTTCAACAAGGAGCAATGCCTAAAATGTTTACTATAAGACAATTAATGAACAATAGTCGCTTAGCTGCACTGAACAAGTTGAAGGAAGTAGATGGGACTCGAATCAAAGGTGTGTTGTGGAACTTGGTAAACAAAAATAAGAAAGCCAATATATATTAGCATGATATTGTAATTTACACCGTTTAACCCGGCAAGTGCGGGAAGACTCTTAAGATTTTGGGCCTAAACAACACCCCAAAAAACTTGAACCCTTTTTTTTTTTTGCCCCTGGGCTATGCCAATTATCACTACTCCACATCTCCTCCTTTCCCCCCCCCCCCCTCCTTCAATTATCACCTATTCTCCCTGTTATTCCCTGATTCTGTGGTCTATTTCCGTGCTAACATTAGCGAGTTGCAAGCAGAGCATTGTTATCACTGTTACCAAGCGAGTGAGAGTATCGATCAACAGTCTCTCTCCTCTCCAAACGTGGGGAATAGTGGAGGGGAGGGAGGTTGCCTCAGCCATAAATTATGTAACTCCCGGCCTGTATCGCCGATTTTGACCATCCAAACGCTGTTTCCACTTGTTTTACTGCTGTAACAGGTTAATACCTTTATAATCAATGTAAAATAGGCGCATATGGATAAGTATTAACTCCTTCAGACATATTATGTTCCAGTAAGTCCACGGTGGCGGGCGCCCGGTATCATTGCCACTGCATCACACAACTGTCAAAACCACACTGCTGGCCTTTAGAATTGTCGGAGGAACCTGGGGTTGCCACCGCTCTATATGACGCTAGTGCGTCATATGGACTTATTGGAGAGGCATGTAGATAAGTCCATATGACGCGATCGCGTCATTATGTTAGTAATTGGAACAACTCAAATATGTGCGCACAGGCGTGTGGTGTCTCATACCTCCCATGCGCACGTCTTAGGTTAAGGAGATAATATACTGGGTACTTAATTATTTGTATTAATATTTGCTTTATATTTTCTGGCTTTACAGATATTTAGCTTTAATGATTACTTAACCATAATATAATGGTACTTTGATCCCTTCACCGGTTTCAGCATTCTTATAACCTTCTTCCCCTGTTGATAATGGAAGTCTAAATAGTATACTGTATGTATATTTTTATTACACCAGAAATGTTATCCCAAAACATAATTTGATGTATCAAGTTCTTTATGAATTCATTTTAGTTGTAGGACACATTTAAGAATAACATTGAAGTCTATAAACAATGCCCTCTGTTTCTGTTGATCCAGTGTTACCAGTCCATTATGAACACACTTTTGGTTACTATTCTGTATCTCAGTAATGCACAGTTATTATCGGTGGGTGTTTTACACACCTTGGTAGGCTAAATCTACTGTTTTACAACCCCTATTGTTTTCATTGTTTTCCTTTCGAAACTGAGTCTTTTTCTAAGCTTACCATATTCAGGAAGCCCTACTGATGTTCGAATTGTAGGAGTCTGGGGAAAGCAGCCCCCAAGTAAGTTAGGTTGTCATGTTGGAGCAAGGTTTCCATTGAAAATGAGAGTCGGCGAGGCAGACACTCGCTTTATTGACACTTTATTGACCGCGGCGGACGCTGCGTAACGTAAATAAACCAATCACCCGCCCTCTGATGACAATATTGCCATTAACCTGACCTGGGGGCTTCTCTAAATAATGATGTAGAAGACATAAAATCACTAAAAACGTACTGCGGGAGACCGATAAACACCTTCGAGATTGTGTATCCCAAGAAAATGGGTCAACAGAAAACGTCCCTGACGTCTTTGCCACCTCAGATGCCTTCAATTCCTGTAGAAATCGCCTGTTCCTAGTGGGGTGATCTCATTTCCCTGTGAATAGAATTTGGTGTTGGCATCCAAAATCCATTATTTGCTTTTTCTATTGGCTACAATGGAGAAGTTGGCGCATTTGTTAATCCCCAGCTGCAGCCCTACCTTTCTACCTTCTACTGCCATTATGTCGATGTTGTTCTGTAAACCCATCGCCGTCCTCACTGTCAGAATCACTTCGTCGGCAAAGGCTAGTTTGCCGCACGTTAATTCGTCCATTTTATAACCAAAGGTGGGTTGCAGGGCGTTCAATACCCAGTCAAGTGCGATGTTAAAGAGTAAGTGTGACAGAGGATCGCCCTGTAGCACCCCTCTCGTTATCTTGACCTCCTGGCCAAGGATGTTGGTGCTTGCCAGGGTGTAAAGTTCCCGGAGATATGATGTTATTGTCTCCGGGAACCCCCACCTTATGGACCCCTTTATCACGGATTCGTGGTATATTGAATCGCAGGCTTTTTTTGTAATCTATGAAGGCTATTCTTAAATCCTTGATCTTCTTTTTCGTATGGGATATCATTCCCTGCAGGCAAGCCAGGTTCTGCTCTGTCCCCCTCTTCGGGCAGAATCCCTTTTGGTATATCGGCGGTGGTCTCGCATTAATACTCCTACTAAAGAGTATTTTATGGTACAATCTGAGTATAGCCGACATAATAGTAATCGGTCTATACTCAGAAGGACCTTCTGGGTGCTCAGTTTTGGGAATTAGCACTGTCCAAGCTTTAACCCAGTCGGCAATGTTTTTTTTTTTAAATAGGAGGGCATTAAACACCCATCCTAGTTATTCTCTGTCTATGTTCTTTAAGTAACAAACTGTTCGACCATCCCATCCTGATGGTGACTTTGAAGAAGTCTTACTTAGGCTGTCTATTACCTCTTGTTCAGTGATGGGTTTTGCTAGTTGGTAAAGCACTGGTCCGACAAGTTTTGGGTTTCGTAGGTCATTCTCTGATAGCTTGGAGAAAAGGTTGACCCAGAAGTCTCGGGTACCCTCGGGGTATGGGAGCTTTTCCCCGGGGATTTTCCCGTCTATTAGATCTTCAATTGTCCTTGCTCTGTCACGGTCCCATGACAGTTGTGTCATCCTATATATATAATGTTTCCGCTTCCTAGGATAGAGTTGTCCCCCACACCGACCCTAATCCTCACTTTCGACCTCTTAATCCTTCCTGACTTTCTGGTGGCTGCCTGGTACCGTTAATGGGTTAAACCTTATGTTCCGCAACCACGACGTTGTTTCCAGCGCTTTGGCCATATCGGGCGTTCCTGCCGACGACTTGCCCAGGGACTGCCGTCTGTGTGTGTCTCCTGTGGGGTTCGGTAAATAATAATAATAATAATAGTTCTTAAAGCTAGCGCATGCTAAGCTAGCTAAGGATAGCTCAATAAGGCCGATTAGGCGTATTTCCATTGGGGTCCTGTACTACTACCCCATCCCTTTGCTCATGAGGGATGGTAACGACTCAGTGCTTGTGAAAAATCTTTAATGCGCCGAGCGTGGGCGCGAACCCGGGCCTTCTGGGTGGAAGTCCGAGACGCTAGTCACTACACCAAGCGAGTCGCTAATGAGGGTATGGACTGCCTGGGTCCGGTATCCTGTGTGAATTGTGGTGGTGGACACACTGCTTCATCCAAGTCTTGTGATCATGTTACGAACTGGCACTCGGGTACACAAGGGCTCTCAATCAGGACTCGAATACGGCTCGCTGCCACAACGGAAACACACGATCCCAACCCCTGAGTACTGCCAGCCGAACAAAAAACACCAATACCCTCCAGAGTTCAATCTGCTATAACGGGGTATACAAGAACTCGGTACTAGTGTTCAACAACAGACTAATAAAGAGACAGGAATTATCTAGTCTGGTCAACAATCAAACAATGAAGTAAGAAACAACAACACCAAAGAATAGTGTTGGCCGAAGCCGAAGTAATCCACCCTTGACTATGAACTTAAGAAGTCCTCCACCCTCTACTTCGGATCGGCACTATTACGTTACGTTAATTAATAGTCCTTAAGCATCGAGCAAGGAATCTTCTGAAAAAAGTTAGATGCTTCTCGGATGCTCGTAAGAAGTACGTATCCGATTTTGAACAGTAATTCAATAAGCAAAAACACTGGCAATTAAATACTATTAAAGGCTTAAATTGGCATAAGAATAATTAAAAGAATATGCAATAGTAAATGGCAAACATTAAAAAGAAGTACTCCGCAAATGCAACGGCAATAGCCTACTCGGATTGTGCTCGTGGGCCACTAATCACTAAAGTAGCCAAGCTTGCAACACATGAAATCAATAGTGCAAAAACAATATCATACATAAGGAAAGCTTCAATACTATTCTGTATCTACTAATCGAGTAAAGTCTAGCTGGGGTACTGTAGGCAAAAAGGTAGCAGTGACTGAGCAAAAACGGCTTGTAGCCTAGCGAAGTCCTCACGACTGTTTAAAGTATTATGTTAAAACTAACAAGTGCACTTTGAGAAATCCAGATTCTTTGTATCTGGTTTTCTCCCGGCTCCTTGACAAAGTAAAAACAAACTGTTAATAAAATACAGGGTGGTTGTTGTTGTTGTTGTTGTTCCCTAAGCTGCCTGGCCGAACAGCCCTGAGTCCCTGAGGAAGGCCACGGCCACGATCGGGATTTCCCACAGAGCTCTCATTGAGTGTAGGTTGTGTTGTTGGCGTAAGTGGTTGTGTGAAATGCATTCTTCTATGATGTGTTTAATGGTATGGGGTGCTGTGTTACATCCCGGGCAGGCATCGACAACGGAGTCATCCAGTCTCTTCTGATAGCTCAGGAGAGCTGGATGGTGTCCGCATCTCAGCCTGGCCAGGTGGACTCTGTCCTCGCGAGGGAGGGAGGATTCGGAAGGATGGATTTCGGGAGGTCGTGCATGCAGCTGCGTGTTGTCTGTGAGTGAGTGGATGGATTGGCGAGAGATATGAGTATGGATGTGCTTCTGGAAGTTGGTTCGGGGTGGGCAGGGAGGGAGAGAGGACAATAATTGTGTGTGATACCGTGTGCTGGGTGTTGTTTTGATATTTCTTGGTGTCTGTGGGTGTGTTGCCATGTAGTTTAGTGGGTGGTCTTGGTTCGTGGAGGCTGCTGCCAGGAATTGAGTGCCTCTCATGTCCAGATGGTCTTTGACTTTGAGGATTTTGGTTTCTTGATGTAGGTGATCTGTGGGTGCAGTAGCTGTGCAGCCTGTAATGATCTTCAGGGCTTTGTTTTGAATCGTCTGTAAGGTCTTATGATGTGTTTCAGCTAGGTTAGAAGCCCAGGCTGGGCTTGCGTATTCCATTACTGATCTTATGTATTGTTTATATACTGTGGTGGTAGTTTCTTTGTTGTGTCCAAATTTTGTGTGAGCAAGTGACCTGAGGGCGTTAAGTCTGGGTGTCAGTTTCTTTTTAATGTTTGTGGTGTGCTGTTTGAATGTCATATGAGTATCATATGTTACTCCTAGGATTTTGGGTGTGTGTGTATGTGTTAGGGGTGTGTTGTTTATGGTGAGTTGAGGGATGTATTCGTGTTCACCTGTCCAGCTTGTGAGCAGGGTTGCGGTGGATTTGGCTGGGGCTAGATTAAGTCTGTTTGTAGTGCACCAGCCATGTAGTGTGTTGAGATAGGGTTGAAGGAGATCTGTTGCTCTTCTTGGGTCATGGTGTGTGCATGTGAGTGTTATGTCATCTGCATAGGAGGCTAAGTTTATTTGGGGAGTATTGGGTGTAGTTATATCGTGCATGTACAGATTGAAGAGTGCGGGCGATAGGACGGATCCTTGTGGGACTCCGTTTGGAAAGTTTCTGATTTTTGATGACTGACCGGCAAAAGATACGTGTGCACATCTGCCTGCTAGGAAGTTGGCCAGCCACCTTTTTGTGTTGTTGAGCATGTTTGTGTTGTAGATTTTGTTTGTTAGGTTGTGGCGGAGGATGGCATCGAAGGCTTTACTAATGTCGAGTGTGGCTAATAGTGATCTGTGTGGTGGTCTAGCTGAGTTGATGCCGTCAAAAGCTCTTTGTGTAAGGTCTGTGAGAAGAGTGTTTGTGGAGTGCAGTGGTCTAAAGCCATGTTGTGTTGGAGCTAGGGGTAGGTCGGGTGTAATTAGTTGTAATACTAGGCGTTCCATGACTTTGGAGGGGGAGCAAAGGAGTGTGATGGGGCGGTGCGAGGAGGGTAGCGTGGGGTCTTTGTTGGGTTTGGGGAATGTGATGATGATACCATGCTTCCAAATGTCTGGTATTGTGTTGTGTGAATAGCTGTAGTTTGATATGTTAGTGAGTGTTTGTATGCCTTGTGGTCCCAGGTGTCTGAGGTGTATGTTGCTTATGTTGTCTAGGCCACAGGCGGGTGAGTGCTTGAGATTGTTGATGATATGCTTTGTCTGGTGATTGGTGAAGGGTGTATAGTCAGGGTCTGTGGGGAATTGTCTCTTACGTCGGATGACACGTCGGTCGTCTTTGTGAGGTTTTAGGTGGCTGACATGTGAGAAGTGATTGATGAGAGTGTTTGCTTGTTGTTTACATGAAGGAGTAGAGTCTGTTGTTGTGATTGCAGCATGTGATTGTGTTGTGTTGCTGTTGGAAAGTGTGATGCTGTTTAGTGTTTTGTAGAGTTTTTTGGGGTTTGTTTTGTGATCAAGTGTTTGTAGGAAGTTATTCCAATTTAGTTTTTGTTGTTCTTGTATTTTGTTGTTAGTTTGGGTGTTGAGTGCTTGAATTTGTTGTGTGATGTCTTGTGTGTGGGGTGCTGGGGAGTGTTTCAGTGTGTCGCGTTGTCTGATGAGGTTTTGAATTTCTGGTGTGAAGTTGGGGTTGTGTCTTTTTCTGTTACCTCTTGGAATGTGTTTCTTGTCAGCGTTTTGGATAGTTTTATTGAGTATGTGTACAGCATTGTTGATGTTAGTGATGGGTGTACTGTTTAGAGTTGTGAAGTGTTGTTCTGTCTCATTTGTAAATGCTTCCCAGTTAGCTCTTTTATAATTGGTGTATGTGTGTTTGTGGCTAGCTGGGGTGAGTCTGGTTTTGGTGGTGATAATGATCGGGAGGTGGTCAGAGCCTAAGGTTCTGACCACCCTCCAGGATGTTGTGGGGGCGAGTTCTGGGGAGCAAAAGGTGATGTCTGGAGATGATGGGTTATAGAGGGCTTGGTGAGGAATATGGGTATGTTGATGGATGTCGTTAAGGATGATGAGGTTATCTGTTTGGTTTTGTAGTACCAGCCCTCTGTCTGTGTCGGGGTTGTCGACAAACCGGGGTTGTCGACGTCTTGGCGTTGAAGTCGCCACCCAGGATGATGTGTGGGGTGTTTGTGATGTGTTGTAAGTGTGGTCTGTATATATTTGGTACTGTAGGGGATGTTTGGGGAGGGATGTATGTGTTTATGATGGTTATGTTGGATTTGTTGCCAGTGCGTATTTTAATTGATTGTATTTCTGTTGTGTTATCATTTGGGGGGAGGAGGGATTTGGTTTGTACACTGGTTACTATGTATGATATTTCATTGTGTACCAGGGTGATGAGTCCACCGCCCCCGCCGACAGCCCGGTCTTGTCTGACAGGGTGGTTAGGCTCTTGCCCTCACGCACTGTAAATTATTAACTCAACACAGTCAGCCGCGAAGACAACCTAGGCTTCACTGAACCGAAACGAGTATGCAGGTTTATAGCTTAACCACTGCATCAAACAACAACTCGTAACACAGAAAAGCCTTACCCCAGTCTAGCAGAAAACAGGAATAATAATAATAACACACAGGGAAATGCATATTCAAGTGCAACAAACATAAATCAATCCTATTCTAAGTCAACCCTTCCAAAATAGGCTATCTAATAGACAAGTATCTCGTGAGAACTCAAGCGATAATATGTTGGCTGACTAGCTCTGCACCAACGGGACGTCCCCATGGAAGTTAAAAAGGCTAGAGGAGATAAGAATGTAAGGTAGTAGAGAAAGTTCCCATCAGTCAGAAGAATATATATAGTTAGCAAGGGAAATGAGAAGTCGCTCTGCCTAATGAGTTCTGATGAAAAAATGGCTAGACTTCCCTTTTATACCCGGCCCTCTAGTGAGCCCAACGTGAACTACTAAGGACCGCCCACTGACAACCATTACGTAATTTCTCTCTCTCCTCTGGGATAGACAAAGGCTCCCCTAGCACTGAGGGAGGGAGGAATGGGAGTGAGTTAGGCCCACCTCCTGCCTGGCGTACCCACTGACCCCTAACTGTGACTGTTTCTCTTCCCATCATTACAAATAAGTTTTACACACAATACTTATAACTAATGATATAAAATATAACTCGTTGACTCAGATGAAAACAAAATACATATTCATAATACTTATAGTACAACGGCTCACATGAACTAAGTTAGGAAACTCTACATAGACTACAGCCAAAGTTCCTGCCCTGACGATCCTAGCGAGAGTGGGGCATGACTAGGCGTTCTGTACAGCATGCTCACACTGGACATGCGTCACAATCAATACAGATTTGAACAGGAGGTATCGTCTCTACGTGCGAAAGAGAAGCTGAGCTTTGCTGAAGCTAAAGATTGTGTGTCATCTATGTTTGTTCGACCTGGTGTTTCGTTTGCATCTCTCCTCACAAAGTCCAAGCCTGCTGCACCTATGCATAATGTTCCTAATGTGAGCCGTCACAAGTCTTCGGCTCCACGAACGGGCCTTCCTTCGCGAGTTTCCTCTGTTGCCAAGCGTCTTCCTGGTCCTCCTCGTGGGAAGTCTGAGAATCCTGTGGAACCTCCCTCGCTACCTGTACCCGAGGCTGATTGTCCCTCTGTCATTGTGCGACCTCCTTCTGTGAGAAGCTCTGTGGCAGGTCGTAATTCCAAATCAGCAAGTACTGGCATAGAGATGGAGGCTGAGATTGCCAACCTCAAGCGGACAAGGAGTGTGGAATCTTTGGAGGAGACCCCTCCTTCTAAGGTTCAAACAAGCATGCCTCACTGGGGCTCTGGGAGAGCCCCTCCCTCGGGGTCTCGAGATGATTTGGCATCAACGTTGGTGGCAGAAAGGACAGCCTTTCTGGGGTTCCAGTTCCTGCACCTAGCTCAATTGTGACCGGGGATGCGTCTTCGGACGCACACTCGGCTTGCTCACCGGCTCCCTCTGACCCAGCCTCCTGCAACCAGCCTCCGGTTGATTTGATTGGGGACGTTCATGGTCTGGGTGACCCTGTCGTGGCACCTGATCACTCGTTGAGAACTGCGGTCAAGGCAGGTGGCGGGCGAGGTAGCCAAGATGACTTACTAAACGGAATGTAGTTGTTTTTTAGGTAAAGAAACGATGGTATAGACATGAGTGGTTAATGTGCATATTATATCAAGGCATGCTAGTTAATAGTATTTGGACAGTATAAGTAAGGAGTTAATTTGCTAGTAGTGGATGAGTAAAGAAATAAAGATGTTTTATAATGCTTGGTTAACATGAAATTAGCCAAGAGTGATATGATGGAAAGTATTACTCTGTATAACTATTTTATATATTTTATGCACAATATCAACTAGGACTAACTCATATGCAGTTTGTTCCTAGGCCTCTAACAGCTCAGTCTTCCATGCGTGGTTAAGCTGAAAGTTTTCTTGTCTGAGAAAACAACTCTTGGTGAGGAGAGTGGTATCCTGACCAGGATTCGAACCCACTCACTCCAGGTATGTTTGGGAGAGTTGGGCACCGTAACCACTCGGCCATGAGCGGATATAAGTGAAGCAACCTTTGTTCTTATTTGAAGAACTCCCACCAACTCGGCTAAGTGATACAATTTTAATCATCCTGATACTATTATGGAACCTCTGACATTATCAAAACAACTCTTGCCCAATAGTCAATAGCCTGGTCAGCAAATAGTCAAGCGAAATCAAGCATTGTCTGTTTGCGCCTCTTGGTCAGCTTTGGCTTGACAGCTGGTGATCTATGTTTATATCCCATCTTCAATCTTTTGCGTATAGTTTCTGTAGAAACTTGAAGTTGCAAATGTTGCCTAGCTTCCTCGGTGTTGGAGAATGGATGGTTATCCATATACTGTTTAATTTCTTAGTCCTGTTATGACTTTCACATAGAATTGGAGCTAAGCGGAAAACAGTCTGTCAGTTGCCCTTCTTCCCGCCTTTTTTGGCCACCGGTCAACGTTCCGACACCCCACT
>JBAKBP010036013.1:0-18876 GCA_037953745.1 Lithodes maja
CTAATGGGGCTAAACATGAGGGAGAACGGGGTTCAGAAAATCCAAATACCTCCCCTGAATATCGTCTGTATACATGTCAGAGCTGTTTTAAACTCGTTCACATTTGGTATGGTGAACACAAATATGAATTAATGGTTTAAGTATGTGTGTTCTCATGCTTAGGCTTTATTGACCATTTGTATATGCAAATGTAATAAGTCACACACACACACACACACAGACATACTCAATAGACGATTTATTCACATTAAAAACTTTTACCACCCAACATCCTTTTTAAACTGCACAAAATCGTCCAAATATAGCTAGAATGAAACTAAAAAGATACACACATTGATACAACATGCACGTACATAAGCGATACACACACACACACACACAAACATAAATACACCCAACGTTCACATAAACACACACAGATAAAACACGAATTACTTACTCTTATTCTCTCTCTCTCTCTCACTCACCTGTACACTAAACATTAACATTTTAACACTGCAGATTCACCTGGATTATGTTGTCACGCCACTCAGACACCAACATCTATCTCTACTTTCTCTCCAAACCATTTATATTTATATTTATATACTGCACACATACTGGTTTAACTTTACTTTTGCATTATATATATATATTTTTTTACAGCTGGAATTTTGGCCGATTGTACACTTATATTTTATTCACTTTTAACTTTACTTTGGCTACTGTTACAATGTCTAATTCAGTTTAAAAGGGGCTTCCAGCAATTAACAGGCTTCGAACTATCTCGCATATCCCTTTTTACTACCACAGATCCTTCTTACACTGCACAAAATCGTCTAAATAAACCAAGAATAAAATTACAAAGACGTCACCGGTACAGAAGGGGTTAATGATCACCTACATTGTTTACACACATCGTAGCGTCTTCTGGTATGGTTGGCTATAGTGCGTTTAATTCTACTTGGCAGCTATACCCTATTCCAAGTAAGCAGGCCAAAACTCTTGAACAATAACCTCTGTAACTCATAAACAACTAGAGTAATTGAGTTAATATTTCTACCATTTCCATCAGCAATTTAGCATTTACCACTTACCATCAGCCAAGGAACAGATGTGGAAATTTACAGCCCATTAACTCTAGCCCTTTTTTAGTTAAAGAGGTCAGGGTTCACGATATCTAAACTACCTACTTGGAACAGAGTATAGTATATGATAAATAACATCCCGTTCTTAACATTAATCATCAATTACAAACCCCAATGCACTTGAATAAACTAATTAAAGCATATGGTCCTCCCGGAATACGAACTCGGGACACCACACCCAGAACATAAGTATCTAAACCATTACACCACCAGCACAGTATTCTAGAAGGGTTGGTAGCCTCTGAAGGCCTATAATTAATTAACTATATAATAACTAGTCTGTAACATTATCATTCTGTTCATGGATGGGTAAAAAGAGGCCCGAGGGGGGGGGGGAGGGGGGGCTGTTCCCAGATAAATCATACACCCAGACCCCCCAGTGCATCAAAGCTAATGGGGGGGGGGGGGGGGGGATGCTGGGAAAATATAGGAGAAATATGCTTGGGAGAAGATTTGTAGAATATGCTTAAAAATATTAGGAATTGGGTATAATGCTGAATATGCTATCGATTTATTTCCTGGAAAGCGATTGCGAGCCTACAATATATGAGGAATTGGACTTCGGTTAGTATATTTTTTATTGATAAAATGCACAGATTTATCTAAAAAGGGGAAACAGTAAAATAAATATATATATATATATATATATATATATATATATATATATATATATATATATATATATATATATATTCTTCCCTTAAAAATTACTAATACTGTGCAGAAAAAGTATTGAAGGTGATATAAAGAAATTGATAGACGTACGCAACAAAGGCTCACCTCAATACTACTAACTACTATTGCCATTTGTCTTGTTAGTCTGTTCTCAATCATCAGAGGGAATTGTAGTTACGCTATTGCTGTTTATGATAAGCATTATCAAACAATGCTCTGAAAGCTAAGAAAATACAGATTATATAATATTATACAGATGACCATATTATTTTAACTCATTTATTTATCATTATATATATTTATTTTTTTCCTCCATAGACCTCCATCAAGTTTATAAAAACACCCCCAAGACCCTCCTTCAATATTAATGTCTACATTTTCGATAGAAAAATGTCCCGGCCGAAGGCCAGTTCCTCTTATAATACAGGCTCGCTATCGCTCGTCAAGAAAAAATCGACACCTAAATGACATGAAAAGTGTTAATATTGACAAAGAAATGTGGTGTAAGGTCTTAAAAGGGGAGATGGGTCGTTTTTCTGGTCCCCATTCTCCCTCGTGTTTAGTATATTAGTGTTGAGATTTTAAGACGTTAGCCCCATTAGTTTGTCGAGTATAAGACTTTTGTCCCATTTCTATATCAATATCAAAACCTTTCGTGCCAATTAGGTGTCGAATTTTTCCTGGCGAGCGAAAGCGAGCCTGTAATTTTAAGAGAAATCGGCCTTCGGCCGTGAAATTTTTCACATTTATCATGAAGGGGGTCTGGGGAGTGTATTTTTTTAAAGCGTTATGAAGGTCTAGCGAGGACACTAAATACTAAATGAATATATCAATAAAGAGGCCCAACAAACTAACCACTGTCCCCCTGAAGCTCGATGTATCCATTTATTTCTTCAAATATTTTGTTTAGCTTAACCCCTTCTGTACCGGCAACGTCGTTCGTATTCATTGTATTCCACTTATATTTAGGAAGATTTTATGCAGTTTAAGAAGGAGCGTCTGGGGTAGTAAAAAGGGTTAAGTTAGATGGTTCGAAATCTTTTAATTGCTGGAGGCCCGTTTTAAACTGAAATACAATCGTCTAATAGTAGCCAGAATATAGTTAAAGGACAGCACCGGTACTGAATATAGTTAAAGGACAGCACCGGTACTGAATATAGTTAAAGGACAGCACCGGTACTGAATATAGTTAAAGGACAGCACCGGTACTGAATATAGTTAAAGGACAGCACCGGTACTGAATATAGTTAAAGGACAGCACCGGTACTGAATATAGTTAAAGGATAGCACCGGTACTGAATATAGTTAAAGGACAGCACCGGTACTGAATATGTATATAACTATTTTTGCTTTCTTACCCAGTCCCTCAATTTGTTACTATTATCATAAACTCTGGTTATCACTAAACACTTCCCATTTATAAGTTGCAGAGATATAGTTTATTAATATTTCATCTATATATTATGTTAACTGTATTCTCCCACCATGCTATTCCACATGACATAAGGGCCTTGCATTCTTCTCCAGGCACTTTTTGTAGACATTCCACACAGCATTAACGTCTACAGTATTTCTTGCCATCATGTACTTTAAATTAAATTAACTTTTACTCACATGTTGTTGTACCATCATTGTCTTTCAAATGTTAATGTTCATTCTTACAGAAGTGCATAGTTTACAATTTACGTTCACCAGCACTCCTTCCATTAGTGTTGTGCTTAGTAAGCTACAGTCATGTTGTCTGACAGTACCCCACTTCTACCATAACGTCTTTATTTTCGGTGTATCTATCTATCTATATATATATATATATATATATCTGATTATATTCCACACGGATCATTTGGTCCAAACGAGAAGATTAGACCTAAACAGTTTTAAATGGTTCATTCTCATATACTTTAACAATGATAGAAAAATAAAAATGTTCTTTGTGTACTTTCTTCTCACTACCTTCAAACGACTCATATATTAGTATTATTATTATTATTCCCACCTGGGGGTAAGGGAATAGAATATGCCCCACGTGCCTCCTGCATATCGTATGAGGCAACTAAAGAGGTTAGGTCGGAGTGTTTGCTACCCTCCACCCGTGAACAAATCTAAAGAATTGAATAACGAACAAACAGCCTCGGAACCGGATGGACCTAATGTTGAGAAACTTAAATACCAAAAAAAAATACAAAATAAAAAAAAGGCAGAGGGAGTTCTTTTATATGAATGTTGGGTTTAAAGCAAGGGTGTGTGATGCCCCCATGGTTGTTCAATATATAAATATGGATAAAGTCATGAAAGAAGTACAAGAAAGAGTAGTGGATGTCGGTGTATCGCTGATAAGGGAAGGAAACAAGTGGAAGTTGTCTGTACTGCTGTTTGCTGATGATACTGCTCTGATGAGCGATAGTGAATGGGAGTTGCATGGGCTGGTAAATATGTTTGGAACAGTGCGTGAGAAACGGAATCTGAAGGTAAATGCGGGGAAGAGCAAGGTTATGGTCTTTGAAAAGGGTGAAGCCACAGAGTGTGAGGTGAGATTGAACGGTCAGGCTATGGAGGATGTCAGTTCCTTTAAGTATTTGGGCAGTGTATGAGTAAAGATGAGTGTATGGATGAAGAAGTGCGGGAGAGGGTGCAACAGGGGAAGAGGGTTGTAGGAACGCTGCAAACAGTAACAAGAAATAGGGTGGTCAGCATGGAAGTAAAGAAGTCCTTGCATGTTAGTTTGGTAATCCCGACATTGACTTACGGGAGCGAACGTTGGTGAAGAGACTCAAACCAAGAGTGAGAGTGGTGGAAATTAGTTTCTTGATAAGTGCGTGCAGAGTTACATGGACTGATAGACAGACAAATTAGGAAGTACGAGAGCGGTGTGGTGTGGAAGTAGATGTGCTGGAAAGTGTGAAAAGTAACACCTTGAGATGGTTCGGCCATGTGGAACGTATGGGAAGCAAGAGAATGACTACGAGAGTGTATGAGAGTGAGGTGGAAGGACAGAGAGGGAGAAGTAGACCGAGTGAGAGGTGGAAGGATGGAGTTAAGAAGTATATGAGTGAAGGCGTTGCTGGATGGGAGGAGGGGCGTCGACTGACTGGGAACAGAGGTGCATGGGGCCGTTTCGTTCGTGGCCACCCCTTCAGGTATCACTTCATCCGGCAATAGATAGATAGATTATTATTATTGTAACCTTTGCATCCAATTTTGACTATCCAGAGACTTGATAGTCGTTCTCTCATTGATTCTCACGATGACTTTACCGACTTTGTATATGCCATTTAAGTTCTTTTTCGGGACTCCCTTCTACCTCATGCTTAGTCCCAATGATTTTTTTTTTATTTTTGAACTAGTTCGCCCCATTAGTTTGGCGATTTTAGACCTTTCACCCCCTTTATTTGTCAATTGTGTGACCTTTTGTGCCGTTTAGGTGTCAATTTTTCCTGGCGAGCGTAAGTGAGCCGCCTGCACTTTATGAAAAACCGGCCTTTGGGCTGGGCATTTTTCTACCGAAAAATACTTTAATGTTCTCACAGAGTGGTCTGGGGGGGATAAATTTAAGCCCTGATGGAGGTCTAGGAAGGAGACTAAGAAAAATATAATAGAAAATATCTAATCGTACATGCAAGTTAAAATTAATACACAAAATATGACAATGACATGACAAATTGACGTCTTCCACTTCTGAAAACGTTATGTCAGACTCACAAATGGTAAAATGAAGACATTTCCACACGGGGCATATTCATCTGGCAACAAAAATTTGCTCGTAGAAATTAAGCTAACTAAGACATTTTGTATAAGAAATTAATTATATCAAAGATTAATACATTCATTTTTTTAAATCAACATATTAATCTAAAGTAAGAAGTTAATTTAAATTTTAGCAAACAAGCTCGTTGAAAATAAGCTGATTCTTGCTGGGAGATGCATATGTCCCGTGCAGACATTTCATTAACTGTACAAGTGTACATCATACCAACTTGTTGCAGCCCAAACAAACTATTATTTTTTTGGGCCGACTTCATCATTTATTTATTAGATTTTTAGTTTCCTCCCTAGACCTCTATCAAACCCAGGATCCCCCTTCAAGATAATTATATTTGTACATTTTTCGGTAGAAAAATGTCCTGGACAAAGGCCGGTTCCTCTTCTTATTACAATCTCGCTATCGCTTGCCAGGAGAAAAATCGACACCTAAAATGGCACGAAAAGTCTTACAATTGACATCGAAATCGGGCGAAAGGTCTTAAAACCACTAAATTTATGGGGTGAACGTCTTAAAATCTGAAAACTAATGGGACTAAACATGAGGGAGAAAAGGGTCCATAAAAACGAGCCATCTCCACTTAAGCCAAGTGTGGTTCAAGAGAGCTAGGACAATACCAGAGTGGCTGCAGCTGGGACAAACATACAACGCTGAGAACAAACAGACTCTAATTAAAACAAACATGGACTCTGATTGCGGGGTTGAAAATAAATTAATACACTCACGCAAAAAACACGTATATACGCACGAATTGAAGAGGAGATCGATACAAACATAGGTATACGGTACTCTCCATGTAATATAACTATGACTCTCTCTCTCTCCCTCTCTCTCTCACACACACACACACTCACCCACACGTTCCACACTCACACACCCACACACCCATACACAACACCACCCACCCATTCCACACACAAACACACCCACCCACACAACACCACCCACCAATTCCACACCCCCACCCACAAACACACACTCACACACAACACCACCCACCCATCCCACAAACACACACACACACACACACACACACAGGGCATAAACAGCTTTGACCTTAGAAGTATACTAGCTCGGTTGAACCATCCTCTCCCCCGCCAAGCATATGCCAGCAACTGAGAGTCAACGAAGCGAGACCAGGATGGCAGGGATTCTAATGCGAGGGATTTCAACAGTTAAAAAGATAGTGGGATTTGTGTTATGCTTATGCCAGACGATTTAGATTTTAGCAGATTACTGTAAAATATATTATGATGGTTTATGTTCATACCAGACGATTTCTATTTCAGCAGTTAAAGAGAAGGTAGGGTTTTTGTTATGCTCATGCCAGACGATTTACATTTCAGCAGTTAAACAAATGGTAGTCATTTTGCTAAGCTCCTGTCAGACGGGTTTGCTTTTAGCAGTTAAAAATATAGTAATATTTTCTTATGCTAATGTCAGATGATTTTGATTCCAGCAGTTAAACATATAGTAGGATTTGTTTTATGTTCATGCCAGACGATTTTGTGCAATATAGGAGTCCTCTCATAATCCTAATGTTCACAGTATAAGTATGAGTGATAGTGGGTGTGGGTGTGGGTGTGGGTGTGGGTGTGTATGTGGGTGTGTGTGTGGGTGAGAGAGAGAGAGAAAGAAGGGGGGGGGGAGAGAGAGAGAGAGGCTTAGCACAGACACAGTTATAGAGGAACTTTTTTTAACCAGTTCTACTTCGGTGGGGTGAAGATGATGGTAGTGATAGTGGTGTTGTAGGTGGCTGATTGGTGTGATGAAGGAGTGGTGATGATGGTAGTGAAAGTGGTGTTATAGGTGGCTGATTGGTGTGATAGAGGGAGTGGTGACAGTAGTGGTGATGACGGTAGTGATAGTGGTGGTACAGGAGGTTGATTGGTGTGATACAGGGAGTGATGACAGTAGTGGTGATGACGGTAGTGATAATGGTGTTACAGGTGGTTGATTGGTGTGATAGAGTGGTGACAGTAGTGGTGATGGTAGTGGTGATGACGATAGACAACTGGGAAGGGGAGTGGGATGTACAGCTACTGACAAATATTCGTGTGATCTTGCGATTTTCTTTGTGCAAATATGTCCACTTACATTTCTGTTCGGAACAAATATATCCACTTACACTGCTGTTCGGAACAAATATATCCACTTACATTGCTGTTCGGAACAAATATATCCACTTACATTGCTGTTTGGAACAAAAATATCCACTTACATTGTTGTTCGGAACAAATATATCCACTTACATTGCTGTTCGGAACAAATATATCCACTTACATTGTTGTTCGGAACAAATATATCCACTTACATTGCTGTTCGGAACAAATATATCCACTTACATTGCTGTTCGGAACAAATATATCCACTTACATTGCTGTTCGAAACAAATATATCCACTTACATTGCTGTTCGGAACAAATATATCCACTTACATTGCTGTTCGGAACAAATCAACTACAGTATATGTTAATCAATACATACTATGGATTTATTAGTATATAGCGGATCTGATCTAAGCAGGCCACAACTCTTGAACATAACCCTATATACCTCTCAAACTAATAGAGTAATCGACCTAACATTCCTACCATTTAGGGAGGGTTAGCCAGGGAATAGGTGTGGAAAGTTACAGTCCATTTGCTCTAGCCCTTCTTGAGTTACAGAGGTTAGGATTCACGATGTCTGGCCTACCTATTTGGAACAGGGTATAGTCTAAGGGTATTGTGGGATGGAAAACAGATGCATAAATTATGTACGGTCGCGCTAATAAGTCATGTCCCAGCTGTCATTACGTTTGGCTCGCTCTGGGCTGTATTAATGTTTGTCAGATGTTAAATAGGGCATGTGTAAGTGTAGGAACATGTTAGTACACAGGGAATACAAAGACAATCAAGCAACAACAGGTCTAGTGACCCCTCTAGGCTGCTTGTCCTCCAAAACACTGATGATCAAGTGTCCAAACAGTGGTTTAGAGAGGGTAAGGAAAAATTGGAATGGGAACTACTGCCCTGGAGCTAATGTCTGTGGCAGGATTAGGATGTTAGTAGGGAACAAATGGGTTGGTATAACTCACTCAAAAAGAAGAAATTATGAGTAAATATTGATGATACCAATTATTGATAAAAAAAACATAATGGGTGCTGAGACATTACTTATTAGGCCGACTGTACTCAGGGTGTCAAACCGGAGCAATATTGTTTGAAGACTTGAATGCATATGAGAAGGATTGTCAGAAAATTAGCATACAATAGCATTATTTTGGCCATTTTAGCACTTCCAAACACTTAATTTGAACTATAAACCACAATTCAATCTGTGCATATACAATCCTAAAGCCTAGAACTAATGGTGGTGGTGATATTGTACAGATTACATTGCTGTTAAGAGGGGTATACATACTAAACACACATAACAAAGCCACTCCAACAGCTTCCTCTCTCTCCAACACCCCTTATCCCCTCTCTACACGCTTCAGAAAAATAGGAAAGGTAGAATGTAAATACGAGGTGCCGTTGCAAAGGCTTATCCCTCAATACTTCATCTGATCTGATCTGATCTGAGGGGGAGAGTTGGTTTTACTGGCCCCCTTTCTATCTCATGTTTAGCCCCAATATTTTTCAGATTTTAACATTGCCGTCCCATAGTTTGGGGATTTTAAGACCACCGCTTTTAAGACCACCGCTTTAAAGACCACCGCTTTTAAGACCACCGCTTTTAAGACCACCGCTTTTAAGACCACCGCTTTTCTCCGGTGAGACGTAGAAGTCGGCTAAAGGGGATCGGGGGCGGGGGGCCTGGTATTCTTCTCCCCTTAAATAAATCTACCAAAAAACGAGACAGAGATAGGGGCGAGGGAACGCGTTCGTGGTCCCGGACCCTAAGAATAGGAGCTTTAAATGTGCGTGGATGTAGTACGAATGAGAAGCGAGAGGATATTGGAAGGTTATTTGAAAGAAGGATGTATGATGTCCTTGCACTGAATGAAACAAAGATGAAAGGAGAGGGAGAAGTGGATTTTGTAAACGTGATAGGTAGAAAGTCTGGAGTAGACGAGGGAGTCAGGGGGAAAGAAGGAGTGGCTATTATTGTGAAGGAGGAGTTGAGAGAGTTTATAAAAGAGTGGAAAGAGGTGTCATCAAGGCTAATGTGGGTGAGAATGCGGTTTAAGGGTGAAAGGTGGGGTTTTGTAAGTGCGTATGGACCAGGAAGTGAAAGAGAGTTAGACGAGGTAGAGAGTTTCTGGGAGGATTTGAGAGATTGTCTACAAGGGTTTGATGAAAATGAAAATGTTATAGTTTTAGGGGACCTAAATGCTAGGGTAGGAAATGAGCCTGTTGAGGGAGTCATCGGTAGTTTTGGTGTGGATGGTGTAAACGAGAGTGGAGAAAGACTGAAAAATGTATGTGAAGAGTGTAGATTGAGTGTAGGTAATACGTTCTTCAAAAAAAGGCGTATACACAAGTACACCTGGCATAGACTTGTGAGGGGAGAGATTGTAGAGAGGGCATTGATGGATTATGTGCTGGTGACAAGGGAAAGATAGTGTAGACTGCTGGATGTGAATGTGATGAGAGGTGAGGCGGAGGGTATGTCAGATCATTACCTGGTGGAGGGAGAGCTAAGAGTTAAGAGTTACAGGAGAATAAGACACAAGCGTGAAGTAAGAGAGGTAATAAAAGTTAGTGAGTTAGAGAAGAGTGAAAAAGAGAGGAGTCAAAGGAAAGACTAAATGAAAAGTGGATGGAAGTGAGAGAGATGGAAGAGAGAGAAGTAGAGGTTGAATGGCAACAGTTTAAGGAAGGAGTGAAAGCAAGTGCAGAGGTAGTATGCGGCAAAAGGAAAGTAGGAGGCAGAGGTATCAGGAAGGGAAGCGAGTGGTGGAATGATACGGTGAGAAAGGCAGTTGAGGAGAAGAGACAGTGTTTTGAGAGGGTTTTACAGGATGGTAGTGTTGAGGTATGGGAGAGGTACAAGGAGAAAAGGAGAGAGGCAAAACGGAAAATTAGAGAAGCGAAAAAAGATGCAAACGAAAGGTGGGGCCAAAGGCTGAGTGAGAATTTTGAAGAACGAAAGAAGATGTTCTGGAAGGAGGTAAATAAAGTAAGGAAAGGAGGACAAAAGAGGGAAGAGTCAGTGAAAGATGAAAATGGAGAATTACTAGTGGAACCAGCTGAAGTGAGGAAAAGATATGCCGAGTATTTTGAATCTTTGTTAAATACAAGAGATGGAAGAGAAGCAGTGATTGAAGCAGAGGTGGATGGAGATAGGTTACCCAGGCCACCCAGGTGGTAGGGAATGAATGAAAGGATTGAGGAAAATGAGGTGAAAGAAGCAGTGAAACAAATGAGAGCGGGAAAAGCAGAAGGTTTGGATGGTATTGCTGTGGAGTGTATAAAGAAGGGTGGAGATGTGATAATAGATTGGTTGGTGAGACTTTTCAATGTGTGCTTTGCTGTGTCACTGGTACCAATAGACTGGAAGAGTGCATGTATTGTGCCGTTGTACAAGGGGAAGGGAGATCGGCAGGAGTGTTCAAGTTATAGAGGTATTAGTTTATTGTCAGTGGTTGGAAAGCTGTATGGCAGGGTGTTGATAGAGAGGATAATAAAGTGTACGGAAGTTGCAATAGGAGAAGAACAGTGCGGTTTTAGGAGGGGAAGAGGGTGCGTGGATCAGATGTTTGCAGTAAGACAGTTATGCGAGAAGTATTTAGAGAAGCATAAGGAGATATTTTGGGCTTTTATGGACTTGGAAAAAGCGTATGATCGTGTGGACCGTGAAGCAATGTGGAAGGTGTTAAGGATTTATGAAATAGGAGGAAATTTGTTAGAAGCAGTTAAGAGTTTTTATGAAGGGAGCAGAGCATGTGTGAGAGTAGGAAATGGTGAGTTGAGTGAATGGTTTGAGGTAAAGGTAGGTTTGCGACAGGGTTGTGTAATGTCACCATGGCTGTTTAATATGTTTATGGATGGTGTGGTGAGGGAGGTGAAAAGGAGAACTATGGGAAGAGGATTGGGTTTAGTAGGAAAGAATGGTAGAGATTGGGAGTTGAATCAGTTGCTGTTCGCTGATGACACAGCATTGGTGGCGGATTCTGATGAGAAACTGTAGCAGGTAGTCAAAGAGTTTGGTGTGGTTTGTGGAAGGAGGAAACTGAAGGTGAACGTCAATAAAAGTAAAGTAATGGTGTGTAATAGGGGAGAGCATAGGGTGAATCTAGATGTGAGGCTGGATGGGGAAATATTTGAACAAGTAGAGTGTTTTAAATATCTAGGAGGAACGATAAGCAGGAGTGGAGGTATGGAAGTGGAGGTAAAACAGAGAGTGTGTGAAGGAAGGAAGGTTTTCAGAGCAATGGGAAGGGAGAAATCTCGGAGTGAAAGTAAAAAGTGCACTGTATCAAGGAATTGTTGTGCCAACAGTGAAGTATGGGGCTGAGACATGGGCTCTGAAGAAAAAGGAGAAAAGAGGGCTGGATGTGATGGAGATGAGCTGCTTGAGGAGTATGTGTGGAGTTACTCGTAGAGACAGATTGAGGAATGAAGAGATACGTAGGAGAGTGGGGCAGCAGGAACATTTGTCAGCCAGAGTGGACAGAAGGGTGCTGAGCTGGTATGGTCATGTTGAACGAATGGGAGATGAAAGGCTTACAACGAGAATATGTGAGTCAGGTACAAGGGGAGATAGAAGGGCAGGAAGACCCCCATTGAGATGGAGAGACTGTGTAAGAAAGGCTTTGGATGATAGAGGAATGACTATAGATCAGGCAGGGGAAGTGGTGGTGGACAGGAGTGAATGGAGAATGCTTGTGAATAGTTGAGTGAACACATGGTCATTTGGAGTAAGGGGTCGGGCGCAAGTTGGACTAGATAATAGTCCATCAGGCGCCTGGCCCGGGGAGACGATTAATATGAAGGGTGTGCCTGGAAGTGTGGTGGGAGGGCTTGTGGCTTTGGCTCCGCTGCATGTCTGCCTGCCGAGATCGGAACCTCTCCGGGTGGTCAGGGGCCGGGGGAGTGCTGGAGCGACCTTGGTAACCCGGGTCTCTGGGTCTTCTCCTGGGTGACCTGGATGTGTGAGAGTTTGTGTTTTTTATCTGTATTTATTTTTTGTTTTATGTTGTTTTTGTGTTTTCCCTGTTCTTGCTCTGTCTTGAGTCGGCTACCCCCAAAATGGGGATTGGGCCTGGGCATATGGATAGATAGATAGAAGATCTTTCACCCTATGGCTTTATCAATATTAAAACTGTCGTGCCATTTAGGTGTCGATTATTTTCTGGCAAGCGATAGCGAGCCTGACATATACGAGCAATCGGCCTTTGACCGGGACATTTTTCTACCGACAAATTTAAAAAATGTAACTAGAAGGGGGATATTGGGGTGTTTTTTATGCTTGATGGAGGTTTAGGGAGGAAAACAAATAATACATTATTTAATCGACCAATGAGTAAACCCTTCTCCCTTAATGCAGATGTAGAAGCGATAGGGATAGTGCGCGCTTATAGACTATGGGATATGTGGTCATTATGTGTGTGTGTGTGTGTGTGTGTGTGTGTATTTACCTAATTGTATTTACCTAATTGTATTTTACAGGATTGAGATTACTCTCGTAGTGTCCCGTTAGCCTTTAACTTATCATAATTTACTTTAAAAGCTTGAATACTTTGTGCACACACTAGGTCGTTTGGTAACTTATTCCACTTCTCAACCATTCTATCTGGAAAACCAAACTTCCTAACATCCTTCCTAGCTCTCCTCCTCAACAGTTTATAGTCATGTCCTCTCGTCCTCCCCACCGCTGGCCAAACAAAATTTGTTTGATCAATATATTCCTTTCCGTGAACACACCTAAATAAAGCTATCATGTCTCCCCTCTCCCTTCTCTGTTGAAGTGAGGGAATCCCCAGGTGACACAGCCGGTCTTCATATTGTAAGTTTTTTAACCCTGGCACCCATCTTGTGATCACACGCTGAATTTTCTCGAGCTTACTTATGTGTTTTTTCATATGTGGATTCCATACAACCGCTGCATACTCCAGGCTAGGCCTTAAAAACTGTGTTATTAATATCTTCACCATGTCTTCATTTAGGAATTTAAACGCTACCCTAATATTAGCCCACCACGAATATGCCTTATTTACCAAGTTATTGATATGGTCACCGGGATCTAACCTCCTGTTCACTACAACTCCTAAGTCTTTTTCCTTCTCTGACTTTTCCAACCTTACATCGCCCATACTGTACTCCCCATGGGGTCTTCCCTGGCCGTCTCCCATCTCCATCACGTGGCATTTATCAATGTTGAACTCCATTTTCCACATTCGGCTCCATTGATACAGCTTATTGATGTCCTCCTGGAGCATTTTACAGCAATTGTTATCAACCACTTTCCTTACTAATTTTGCGTCATCGGCGAACATGTTAATATAGCTGCTAATTCCAAGAGGCAGATCATTTATAAAAATTAAAAACATCAATGGGGCCAACACTGAGCCCTGGGGCACTCCACTTATCACATCACTCCATAATGAATATTTCCCTCTTATGATGGTTCTCATTTTCCTCCCGGTTAAGAAATCCTTCATCCATTTTAAGAGTCCACCGGTGATTCCTCCACACATTTCAAGTTTATATAGAAGCCTTTTATGGGGTACTTTATCAAAAGCTTTTTTGAAATCTAAAAATACACAATCTGCCCATCCGTCTCGTTCTTGCATAATTTCAATCACTCTATCATAGAAGCTCAGCAAATTTGACACACATGACCTATTCGACCTAAAACCAAACTCACAATCCGATAGTAAATGGTTCTCCTCGAGGTGACAAATCCAAAATTTCCTGATCAATTTCTCAAGCAGTTTTACTACAACACTAGTCAAAGACACGGGTCTGTAGTTATTTGCATCTTCTTTCGGTCCTTTCTTGTGTGTGTGTGTGTGTGTGTGTGTGTGGGTGTGTGTGTGCAGATGTAGAAGCGATAGGGATAGTGCGCGCTTATAGACTATGGGATATGGGGTGGTAATGGTTGTGTTATGTGGTCATTATGTGTGTGTGTTTGTGTGTGTTTGTGTGTTTGTGTGTTTGTGTGTGTGTGTGTGTGTGTGTGTGGGTGTGTGTGTGCAGATGTAGAAGCGATAGGGATAGTGCGCGCTTATAGACTATGGGATATGAGGTGGTAATGGTTGATATGTGGTCATTATGTGTGTATGTGTGTGTGTGTGTGTGTATGTGTGTGTGTGTGTGTGTGTGTGTGTGTGCAGATGTAGAAGCGATAGGGATAGTGCGCGCTTATAGACTATGGGATATGAGGTGGTAATGGTTGATATGTGGTCATTATGTGTGTGTGTGTGTGTGTATGTGTGTGTGTGTGTGTGTGTGTGTGTGTGTGTGTGTGTGTGTGTGTGTGTGTGTGTGTGTGTGTGTGAGCAGATGCAGAAGCGATAGGGATAGTGCGCGCTTATAGACTATGGGATATGGGGTGGTAATGGTGGTGTTATGTGGTCATTATGTGTGTGTGTGTGTGGGTGTGGGTGGGTGTGTGTGTGTGTGTGTATGTGTGTATGTGTGTGTCTTAGCCAACCCTGGTCCGCCTAATTTCCTGATTCGCTTCATTATTCTGCCGATGTTCATATTTAATTTGTGATACTATGGGAACGTTATTTAATTTGTGATACTAAGGGAACGTTATTTAATTTGTGATACTAAGGGAACGTTATTTAATTTGTGATACTAAGGGAACGTTATTTAATTTGTGATACTAAGGGAACGTTATTTAATTTGTGATACTAAGGGAACGTTATTTAATTTGTGACACTAAGGGAACGTTATTTTAGTTAGATATGTTTGTTTTCTTTTCTTTTTTCATTTTTATTACCGGTAGATATATTTGTTAGTTTGCTCCCTAGACCTCCATCAAGCTTTGAAAAATATCACCACAAAGATCCACTTCGAAATAAATATGTACATTTTTCGGTATAGAAAAATGTCCCAAGACCGATTTCTCTTAAATTACAGCTCGCTATCGCTCGCCAGGAAAAATTGACACCTAAATAGGGCGAAAGGTCTAAAAATTGCCAAAAATAATGAGGCAAACGTCTTAAAATCTCTTAAGTAATGGAGTCAAACATGAGGGAGAACGGGTACCAAAAAAAAAAAATAATAATAATAATACATCCCCTTAATGTTGGTGATCGGAAAAGGCCGGTTGAGGGTGATTGCGGGATCGATAACAGAGAGAGAGAGAGAGAGAGAGAGAGAGAGAGAGAGAGAGAGAGAGAGAGAGAGAGAGCACAAAATAATTATGTAGTATGGGGTAGAGTGTAATAATGATATCAATATGTGATGGTCTTGAGGGGAATACAAAGGAATACAAATTAAAACAAACTGCAACAGACCTATTGATCCTTACGGGGCAGTTTGGATATCTAAAACTACTAATTAAAATCTACTGACTACTACGAGGTAGAAAAAGGATGCTAAGCCCCATTAGCTTTGAGATGTTAAGCCGTTCGCCCCCTTAGATTGGTGTTTTTAAGATCTGTCGCCCCCTTTCTGTCTATTTTAAGACCTTTCGTGCCACTTGGTGTCGATTTGGTTTCCTGGCGAGCGATAGCGAGCCTGTAATTTAAGAGATTGAATACTTTCTACCGAAAAATGTTCAAATATATACAGATATAGCAGGGGTTCTTGGGGGTATTTTTTATTTTGTTTTATTTTGATGGTGGTCTGGGGAAAAACAAAAAGCCTCCCCTTAAGGACAATAGTGGTGATTGTAGTGATACAGATGATGATAGTGATGACAGAGATGGTGAAGTATGAGTACGTCTAGTGGTGAGGGATGTTCTATTGATGGTGGAGGTCGTATGTATAGTTGCAATGACGAATACGAAACTACAATACAAGTTCTTAAGTAACATTTGAAGACATTATATATATTATAATGCACTCATCTAAATTGGGCTTATATACAGTGTATATATATATATATATATATATATATATATATATATATATATATATACAGTATATTCAAGTAGAAACAAAAATTATCCATGATAAGCTTTTTTATTTATTTAAGGATTTTATTTATGTATTCATTATTGCTTAAGTTTTCTCTCCAGAACTTCATCAAGCTAAAGCTAAAGACATACACCTAGGATCCCCCTTCGAAATTAATTTGTTAATTTTTCGCTGGAAAAAATTCCCGGCCAAAGCGCAGTTCCTTCTACATTGCAGGCTTGAAATCGTTCGCCCGGAAAAATCAACACGTAAATAGCACGAAGGATCTTAAAATAGACTAAGAAATGGGGGCAAAAGATCTTAAAGTGGCGAAATTATTGAAGCAAACATCAAAAAATATAAAAAATACAGGGTCTAAACACGAGGGAAAAGGAGGTCCAGAAATAAAACACTCACATAAATCAGAACTGCTTGGATAAGACGGCAACGTACCCTAATGCTTGGTAAGGATTATATGTCAAGATTCCTACCGCCTTTACGCTTGTGTGTCAAAAAACAAGCACAATTAGCACCCTCACTGTTTTTAGAACCTCCACATTTATAGAAGGCGACTGCAGAAAATACGAAATGTTTTGCTTTAGCCGGAGAGAGAGAGAGCTACATAGAGCTACATAGATACACAGACCACACAGATCTCAAGGTCCTTACTAGGCAGTCTGGCCTTACAAACTATATATATATATATATATATATATATATATATATATATATATATATATATATATATATACATTTATACACCGGTACATACATATACACACATACACACACACACACACACATATACACATACATACATACACACATACATACATATATATATATACAGTATATATATACATACTGTACAGTGCACACACATACACTTACATACATTGTTTTTTTTTTGTTTTTTTTTTTGTTTTTTTTTCATATCACCCCAGCCCTCTGCAGATAGAGGTCAAGCCTTCCCTTGAAAGCGTTTATTGTGTCGCTCTCCACCACTCTCGCTGGTAGTTTATTCCACTCTGTCGCCACACTGTAGGTGAAGAAACTCTTTGTGACATCTAGGTTTGCCTTTTAGGTTTTTAATTTCATTCCATTTCCGCGAGTTTGATTAGTATTGTTTAATGTGAATAGTGCATTTACATCGACTTTGTCGAAACCTTTTAGTATCTTAAAGCACTCAATAAGCTGACCCCTCAACCTCCTCTTTTTTAATGAGAACAGGTTCAATCGTTTAAGTCTTTCTTCATATGGTTTATTTCTTAATGAGGGTATCATTTTCGTCGCTCTACGCTGTACTGACTCGATTCTTACAATGTCCTTGATCAGATAAGGTGACCAGAACTGCACACCATATTCAAGGTGGGGCCTCACCATACTTTTGAACAGTGGCACTATTACGTTTTCATGTTTATATGTAAATGTTCGTTTAATAAAGCCCAATGCTATGTTTGCCTTATTTGCAGCTGCTATACAATGGTCGGAAGTTTTTAGGTTTTCAGATATTAGAAACCCTAGGTCTTTTACTACCGTTGCGGTTTTTATTTGTTTGCCATTCATTTCGTATTTATATTTCATATTTCTGCTACCAACCTGCAGCACCTGACATTTATCGACATTGAAGGGCATCTGCCATTTTTTCGACCACTCTGATATCTTGTTTAAATCAGATTGCAACGCATTTCTATCATCTTCGTTCAGGACTGTATTTCCTATTTTTGTATCGTCGGCGAATTTGGAAATGGTGTTGTTTACCCCTACATCAATATCGTTAATGTAAATGAGAAACAGGACCGGTCCAAGGACTGAACCCTGTGGAACTCCACTAGTGACAGGCTCCCACTCCGATTCCACTCCATTTATCACCACTCTCTGTCTTCTGCCTGTAAGCCAATTTTTTATCCAAGAATGAATTTCACCTTTGATACCTATCCTCTCCAGTTTAGCCAATAGTTTTCGGTGAGGCACCTTGTCGAAAGCTTTTTGAAAGTCCAAGAAGATTATATCTAGTGATTTCGTCATGTCGTTATATGTGAATAGTTTGCTATAAAATTCAATCAAATTTGTTAGGCATGACTTATTTGATCTAAAACCGTGTTGACTATTTTTGATTAGGTTGTTTGATTCGAGGTAACCTACTATCTTATCTCTAAGGATTTTTTCCATGATTTTTCCTACAATTGAAGTTAGACTAATTGGTCTGTAATTACTCGCTTTGGCCTTGCTACCCTTCTTGTATATCGGCGTAATGTTCGCATCTTTCCAATCACTCGGTACAATCCCCTGTAGTAATGATAAGTTAAAT